>APFE030047773.1:0-14066 GCA_000404065.3 Pinus taeda
GATTTATATTACTACTATAGTCCATGCTCTATTTTAAATATTTTACTCTTTTGTCATAACTGGAAGAATCTCAAGTTATCATTGAGATAAATAAATTTCTATAGTACATACTCATTATATATATATGAATGAAGATCTCTGCTATGATTTATATTACTGTGGCAATGCCATTTTTCTCTTGCAAAGTTGCATCCATTGGGTTTTTTAAGACATTAAAAGAATCTAGCTGCTATGGTTTGTTATGATCGATGAGTTATTTTTCAGATTATATTGTAGATGATGTTAGATACATAAAATCATTTTGAAATAAACACGAACATGCCGTTGGCATTGATTAGCGGCATATGCTACAACAACTTATTCAAAATGCAATTTCTATATTTTCTTATAGTAAAAATATCATTATTTGATCTTTTACTCTAATTTCTCTGATTGGTTCTCATAGATCTCTGGATTTTCTACTCTTCCAGATTCGTTTAGCATTTCGATACTCTAGCAATTCAGTATTTTGGTACTCAGCTAGTTCAGCGTTCCAGTACTCAGGAAGCTCAGCAATCCGGTATTTTGTCTAATACTCATTCGACAATCTTGAACTCGTTAACCACCTACTCACCTATCTAATTCTCGAGCAATAGTTGTGTTCTCAACGATCTTTCTCACCACGCGTGCACTCATCCAACACTTGACCCGTCACCCGAGCTTTTGGCTAATGCGCTCATCACAACCATTCCATTGTTCGATTCTAGTAACCAAATTGCTCCACAGTTTGATTCTGGTACCAACTGCTCCAATTGTTCTATCGTTTTAACTCCATTACTCATATTCTTTGTTCGACGCTAGTACCTGTATTCCATTGTCTACTGTCTGATTCCAGTACCATACTTCATCTTCAGACTTAGTGCTTTAGCAAACAATCCACTATGGAACCAATGAAGTTGTTTAAGAGATCTCATTTACTTGGTTACCCAAGATCCGCTTCCTCCTCATGCATTTCATGTCATGAGGACAAAGTTACAAATGCAATTTCAATTTCATTACACAAATTATGGTAATGACCCTTTTCTTTATAAAAGAGAGGTATGTTGAACAATTAGGTTAATCAAAATTTTCTTGAATGGTTAATAGTTAATCTCTTAGTCTTCAGAGAGATCCAAGAAGGGAGATTAGGTTGGAAACAAAGCACTCTAAGATTTGTAATGCTGATATTGTAATCCTTTTTTTCATGAACAATATGAACATCAATTGTTAAGATCAATGTGTTATTTTACTTCTTAACGCTGTAAGTCTTTAGCTTACCTAGTAGATCGGCAAGGGCCCACCGAAGCCATCAAGGCAAGTTTTCCCTTTGTTTAAGTTATTAAATAGTTTAGTCTTTCCAATTTTATTTTACGAGTGATGCTTTTGTAGTTCAAATTGTATTTGTGCTAAAGATTTAATGATTAATTGTTTGAAGAACACGCCAGATAAAATTTGAGATCTCACCATTCACCTACATGCGCCATTAGTGAAGACTTATATTTCCTGTACTAATTTTGATTGTCTTGTTTAAATCCATTGAATTGATTAAGAGTAACAGGAAACGAAGTTAGATCCATCTTGTTATTTCATGAGCCTATAAATGGAGATTTGTAACACTGATATTGTAACCCTTTTTTTCATTAATAATATGATAGCAATTGTTAAGATCAATGTGTTATTTTACTTCTTAGCGCTGTAAGTCTTTAGCTTACCTAGTAGATCGGCAAGGGCCCACCAAAGCCATCAAGGCAAGTTTTCCCTTTGTTTAAGTTATTAAATAGTTTAGTCTTTCCAGTTTTATTTTACGAGTATGTTTTCGTAGTTCAAATTGTATTTGTGCTATAGATTTAATGATTAATTGTTTGAAGTACACGTCAGATAAAATTTGAGATCTCACCATTCACCTACATGCGCCACTAGTGAAGACTCATATTTCCTGTACTAATTTTGATTGTCTTGTTTAAATGCATTGAATTGATTAAAAGTAACAAGAAACGAAGTTAGATCCATCTTGTTATTTCATGAGCCTATAAATGGAGATTTGTAATGTTGATATTGTAATCCTTTTTTTTCATTAATAATATGAACAACAATTGTTAAGATCAATGTGTTATTTTACTTCTTAGTGCTGTAAGTCTTTAGCCTACCTAGTAGATCAGCAAGGGCCCACCAAAGCCATCAAGGCAAGTTTTCCCTTTGTTTAAAAGTAACAGGAAACGAAGTTAGATCCATCTTGTTATTTCATGAGCCTATAAATGGAGATTTGTAATGTTGATATTGTAATCCTTTTTTTCATTAATAATATGAACAACAATTGTTAAGATCAATGTGTTATTTTACTTCTTAGCGTTGTAAGTCTTTAGCCTACCTAGTAGATCAGCAAGGGCCCACCAAAGCCATCAAGGCAAGTTTTCCCTTTGTTTAAGTTATTAAATAGTTTAGTCTTTCCAGTTTTATTTTACGAGTGATGCTTTCGTAGTTCAAATTGTATTTGTGCTATATATTTAATGATTAATTGTTTGAAGTACACATTAGATAAAATTTGAGATCTCACCATTCACCTACATGTGCCACTAGTGAAGACTCATATTTCCTATACTGATTTTGATTGTCTTGTTTAAATGCATTGAATTGATTAAGAGTAACAAGAAACAAAGTTAGATCCATCTTGTTGTTTCATGAGCCTATAAATGGAGGAACTTGTTCCCTGATTTAGAATATTCAATTGCGGTACTTGAGCATTGTCTGGGTTTTCATTAATTGTGTGACAAAATGAATTACAGTTTGTAGAATGAAGTGTTAGTTTGTAATACTCACTATCTAGACCATAGTGCAACAAACAACAAAAATTATCTATTGTCAGCACATATAGTGCATCAGCTCTACTTATTATAATTCCCAGGTTGATAATTAAGTATCGAGGCAAACACTCAATAAAAGAGTATTATCATAT
The DNA here is from genome assembly GCA_000404065.3 of Pinus taeda. Classification (NCBI taxonomy): domain Eukaryota; kingdom Viridiplantae; phylum Streptophyta; class Pinopsida; order Pinales; family Pinaceae; genus Pinus; species Pinus taeda. The sequence continues at coordinate 2,972 of APFE030047773.1, forward strand.
ATAATATATATACATGATGCCATAACAAATTACCCTTTTTTCATTAATTGTGTGACAAAATGAATTACAGATTGTAGAATGAAGTGTTAGTTTGTAATACTCACTATCTAGACCATAGTGCAGCAGACAACAGAACTTATTTATTGTTAGCACATATAGTGCACCAGCTCTACTTATTATGGTTCTCTGGTTGATAATTAAGTATCGAGGCAAACACTCAATAAAAGAGTACTATCATATATAATATATATACATGATGCCATAACAAATTACCAATTTTTCATTAATTGTGTGGCGAAATGAATTACAGTTTGTAAAATGAAGTGTTAGTTTGTAATACTCACTAGCTAAACCATAGTGCAGCAGACAACAGAACTTATCTATTGTCAGCACATATAGTGCATCAACTCTACCTATTATGATTCCCTGGTCGATAATTAAGTATCGAGGCAAACAGTCAATAAAAGAGTATTATCATATATAATATATATATACATGATGCCATAACAAATTACCAAAACAATTCCCTCTGAGCAAAATAGCCTCTAATATAATGACTATACAATCATATTGTGATTCCATCACAAGTATCCAAAATGATTCGCCCTTTGATTAATCACGAGTTAAAATAATCTATACAAAGTAAAGAATTTCAATCACAAAAGTTTCTTTATACACAACAATATGAAATAATTTCTTTATAAGACATATTCAATGCTTTAATAATTGCAATTATATCAATCATCTTAATTTGGTAATTATAGAAATAATCTAATTTGACACATTATTAGACATCAAATTTGGATATCAGAACCCCCATCCCCTTTGTAAGATTCTCTCACACGGCCATGCATACTGATACTAACTGGATTTAATTGCAGAATGCCTCATCTACACACATCGGCTAAACATAGTAAAATCACAGGGCATGACTGTTTCATTATTTTCACTCATCTTTCAATCATCTCAAAATTTTTGGGCATTCGCTAAAATTGCTTGTATGGTTTCTTTTTTCATCCGAGAATAAGAGATTATTGTATTAAAGTGGCCCAGTAAAGAATTCGAAAGGACCCTTGACCCTTGAATGCCCGTAAACTTTACTTCGCATAAGCCCCCAAAATAAGCCTAGACAGTTGCATCCAGTGATATAGAAAATGGAATAAGCATCAAAATAATGACGAGGATTCACAACGCCTAGAACCCTTGATATTCGATCAGTACAAAAAACTCAGCAAGAATCCTTCTTTGCAGCTCCTATAGTTTAAAATCCACGCACATTACAAACCTCTTCTGTGAATTAAATTTCAACATCTTCACATGAAATACTATTGGCAACCATCACATATAACTAGATTGTCTTAGGAACCTTCATAAATTCAAAGTTATGCTGAGAAAGTTAGGTGTATTGATCATTTGATAGCAATATTTATTATCACCTAGTCAACAACTTAAAGCACACGAATGTCACCTCCTAAAGAAATAATAAAGAAGTAGTCTAACTAGGCGGAGGAATTGCCCGGTTTCCGGGGCCGCCTATAAAAACTTCCAGCTCCAGCAATCGGTAATTCCCTCCGCCACCCTCCACCACTTTCGCCAACTCCGGATTCCTTCGCCACCATTCCACCCTTCCGCATTAACTCCGACTGGTATCTGTCTGACAGATCCTCCCTCCCGAATGATTCAGGGTCATGTCGCACCGCGGGCGTCTGCATCTGGTTGGCGAAATTCAAACTGAGGCCTCAACCATGCATGAAGGCCCCATCGCGCGCCTTCAGAAGTTGCAACCAGACAGAGCTCACAGATATCGCGAATTCTGCAATTTTCACATCTCACAAAGATACACCAGGTTCTACATTTTTCCTGCACAGGTCACGTCAGTAAACCAGATTATTAAAGATTGCATATGAACCTCCTGTGGGTCAACCTATTGCTGGGCCTGCTAGTTCTATTGTTGGTACTCCCATCATGATTCCTCCTAGACATGTTCCTTATGTTTCAAGTGGACTTTTTCCAGGATCTGTAGTTCCTGGTACTCCCATGAATGTTGTGCCAGTTGCATATGCCATTTCTCAGCCAACAATGCATCAATAGAAAGAATGCAATTGCTCAAAACTTAAAAGCCAGGGATTGAATCTAACTTGTACATGTAAGTGTGCTCTTTATGTTCCCTTATCGTGTAATGTGGGAAGCAACACTGCTCTGTCAACAAATCTGTATATGCTGGCAAACTTGTTTATTATGGGCATTAAGGACCATGTGTTTTAGAGGTGAAAGAGTTCAATATGTTCTTCTGTACAAAAGAGTGTCTAAGATGAAATTCACTATATCTCTGTGTCAGATATTGATTGATAGAATTGGAGGCAATGGCCTTGATTTTCCTTCAAATATGGTGCAGTTTTAGAAATCAAGAAGCTGTCAACCTAAGGTCAATAACCTCAAACTTCATGAACAAGTTATGTATATTCAATATTGACTAATTGGTACACGGTGCACTGAAATGTCAATTTCATTTGATAATTTTCTTTGTCTTTTAGAAACAACGAAACTGAGTTTTGTAATACAGTTCAGGAAGTTTGTAGGTTTGCCATTTCAAATTTAAGCATAGTCATCCTTATCATTGTGCTTCCATGGCAGAAAGGTTGTATCTGTGATAGGTCCCTATGGTGTTGATGTGTCTCCATCGTTCATGCTAGTGATATCATGAATACTAGACCATCTTCTGTCTTTGTTTGCAGAGTCCAGACGGTTATAATATGTATGAGCATGACTAGCCACCTGGGTAGGAGTCCTTGATATAACATAATTTCTAGAGATGCTACGCCAGTCACTTTTACGAAACTTGTCCAGTCCAAGCAGAAATAACCTGCTTCAGCAAGAACATGATGTGCATAACTTAGTTAAAAAGTTCAACCAAGCATACTCTATGACCTCCTTCCCTATCCGAAAACTTTTATAACAGACCTTTCCATTCCTATTATTATGGCACTCAACTGCACTTTTAACAAATCTTTACTACATTTTACAGCAAGTGTTCAAGAAAAAGAACAAATAAACATGTGGATTATTGTCTGCCATAAACAGTGCCTGAGCAGGCATCCTGCATCTGTCTATAGACGACGGTGCCCATATTCAGTAGAGTCTACCATCATCACTGGAGCATATATTGCTTATGCCCGTAGCAACTCCTCAAGATTGGAGGAGTGACCAATAGTTCCCGCATCAATAGAACAAACCTACCTTACCAAGACCACATAGAAAATACATAGCAGGTTGCATCAATGCAACGAATATTGAAACTCAAGACAAGAAACAAGAAAAGCCACCCACCAAACATTATGTTGATCCTGCTTTGTCCAGAAGAAAAGAATAAATTCAAGGTTGCAATGAAGTTGGGATTGAGTTTGTGCCAACTGGCTAGCTTTGATAATGTTGCATATAAAATATAATCCCAAATTTATTCAAGTAGAGCCTGCTTTTGAACACAAATTGGTACTAAAGTTTATATATCTGACTTTACATGTCTAAACTAGCTCAAGTATTTACTCAATAAAGGGGCATTTCCTATCTCAACAAAGAATGGCCAACAGATAAATAGGTGTCAAAGCAATTTCAAGATCAATAAAAAGGATTTACTGTCCTAAAGCATCTGAGGGGACAAGTTTCTAAAGTTCGGTTAACGAACAGCTTTTACCTAGCATGAATCAATCTCATAGCTCACTCAAATATATATGCATGAAAGAATACTTATTGATGCACATACAACAACCCAATGACTCATCAATACAAACCAAGATTTTAACAGACTTACATAAATTCAGAAACGTTCATGCAACTTTTAAGCATTCGTAGCATCAGAGGCATGATCCAATTCAAATTGTGAACAAAATACAAAGAGGAATACTCCAGAAAAATTCAAAATTGTTATTAAGATAGAATCTCCAATGCAGCCATATGGTAGGTAACTCATTACAGACAATGCAGAAAATTGCAAGACTGAAAGAGGCAGTTTGCAGGATAATTATCTCCATATTTGGCAGAACAGACAATGTTTTCCAATTGAACTCGTTGGATTTTCATGACTTCATCAATTGATTTTGCCTTCATGGAATAGTATATGATAGCGTAGTAGTTTGCTATGTTATTTTGAACATGCCCTCTTCATGATTTGTCGATGTTCACTGAATGATGTTCTGTCCTTTTATGCTTGTGATAAACTGTTAACTGTCCTATTGCCCAAATCAACGTTGGTTGTTATCTTTTAGTTGTGTGTTCGGTGAAAGTGTTTATTTTGATCTTGTGTGCTCATGTATATATGCGTGTTGATGTTCTTGGTCACATATAGTTTATGGTCTGCTAGGATAATGATGGTGTTGATTAATTTTCAAAAGTTTAACGTTGATGCTCTTTTTTCTCAGGTTGTTCTACAATTCTGCTTCCAACCAAGATTGTCCATGCATTGAACCTCAATGTGGAAGACATAAATTCTCAGCCAATCACACAATGTGGTCTTTTTCCGAGCATGCAATTCTCATCCAAGCACAAAATGTGGTCTTTTGCCAAGCACACAATGTTTATCTATACAAATATTTTTTTGTTGTAAAACGCATCATGGAAGTGATGGTCATGGTTGAAGGCTTGTATTTTATCTAGTCCATGGTTTTCCAACTTCCAGTTGTACAGCAAGTGATAAAGTTGTAATAGATTAATTTAGCTTTTGTATAAGCATCATTACATGAAATGATGCTCTGGAAGCACGAGGGAAGTATTATTCAATACTGTGGCAGTTTCCACGGTCTTGAGGAAACAGTTCTAGCATTTTTGTAATAAATTGAATATAATGAAATCCATTGCAGTGAATTTCTTGCTAGCAATATGTTATATCTCGAACATGAGCTTTTTTCATCATTTTTTCTTATATTCTGGAGTACCCAAAAATGTATTTATGTTGGATTCATTATGAATCCAAATGAATCCATGTTCCCTAGAATAATGAGTCCCGGGGAAATCATAGACATCTCTGCATTGTCATGAATTTGACATGGCTTAGGCCCAGAGATGACATTGGTTCTAACAAAATCTATAAACTTTGCCTATGAGGATGCTCTTCTAAAGCCATGTCTTCATGGATAGGCAGTAGCTACAAAAGTAGCAATCAACTCAGAAATCGACCAAATTTAATGCTTTTTCACGTGCATTGGTGTACATTGTAAACAGAATAGGGATCAATGGTTTGAAAATCAAAAATCAAATAGATCTGAACATGCAACTGTAAAATCAATATGGGATCTTTTATTAGAAACTAAATATTGACATGTTTCATCAGGCTTGTTTGTGTTGGATCATGACATTTAGAAATCGAAGTTATCCCTTCTGAACAAATATTGAAGGGAAAAAAAGGGAAAAATCGAAGTTCCTCCAAACCATTTCCGACTCGCATGTCCTGGACTGCACTGGCAAAGAGACTTGCAAATTTTTCATAGATACCTGCAAATGAAATGGATATTGACCACCATAAAGACGGATAATGGATGAACTAGAGTAATTCTAAATTGCCAAAATGGCCATGCTGAGCAACCAGACATTGCAAATACTAACATTTAATGACTTCAAAGTGATTCAATATAGTTATGTTGGTCAAATTTTAATTTATAGAGTATTTCATACAGGGAAGATAGAGCAGTTTGCATAAAACGTGAGATTCACGATATGCAATCTGTTTCAAAGGTAATGAAGCAATCAGGCTGCAAGACCATGGAGCAACTAGGATATATAATTGCTATTTAATTCTTAAAGAGAAGATATGATTGTAAACAAATCTATCTGTCATTATAGAATCAACAATTGCAGATGGAGGAGCATGCCCTCTATTCAGAGCGATAGCACTAATAATTATACATTTAAGAACTATTATTAGAAACATGATTTTAGGTAAGTAAACAATAATAACAAATAATTGAGTTTATAAAGTTACGTTTTAGGTGAGCCTTTTTTAGAGCATCCATGAAGATAGAGTAAAGATCCCTATTTGATTGGCTGGATTCCACTCATTGAGATAAACAGAGAAATGAGAGAAATTTATCTGTAATGTAACCAATACACTCCGTGCTTTGTTGAGGATATCGAGTACTTCTTGAAACCACCAATTTCACTCCAAATATCATTCCTCACTGTCCTGCTATTAATTAGTTAACACAAGCAGACATGAGAATATATACTTATGAAAGAATATTTAATCAATAAGTCACAATGGCATCATAGATTATGTATGTGGCCTTACACATGCAAACAAGACTTAATAAACCAGAAAATAAAAATCCATAACATAAACAACATTAATTCATCACAATTCGCAGATACATTCATGAAGATTTACCTAGCTGGAAATTGTCCACCAAGTGGCCATAGAAAAAGGATGTTCCACTAAACCATAGTCTCCCTACTGCACCAATTCCCTTTGCAACAGAAGCCAGCTTCAAGCTGAGGCTACGAATCCACAAGAGTGAACTTTTACAATTCGCAGAGACATTCATGAAGATTTACCTAGCTGGAAATTGTCCACCAAGTGGCCATAGAAGAAGGATGTTCCACTAAACCATAGTCTCCCTACTGCACCAATTCCCTTTGCAACAGAAGCCAGCTCCAAGCTGAGGCTACGAATCCACAAGAGTGAACTTTTAGTGTGGCTAGCTATAATTCTCTTCTCGCAATCCAATTCCTAGGTTCACAGATAATAGTTACAACTACAATGGTCCCAATCCACCACCGCCCTTTTTCCCTGTCAGCTTGCACAACCCAATGAATGGAATCACCTTTTTTTCTCTGTAGTCCCTCAAACTATTCTTCTCTCCAAATTTTGACACAAACTGGCAAGGAAATCTTTACAGAATTCCTATTATTGTAATTTATGGAATATTTCTACAAATATGTATTGAATAATGAAGAATTGATAGGATGATAAGAATGATGATTACAATGAGACTTGTGACAGTATACTTATATGCATTGTCTAGATGTAGCTACATCATTTCCAGTGAACATGGGCAACCATTCTTCATACTTTTCATGTAATTTATGGGGATATCCCTGAATGACAGTCATGTCAAGGGGGTTTGTAGACACTAGTGAGCCATTGTGGCTGAGAAAGAAAGGGCTATTGAAGCAGGATTTTCTTGTGCGAGAGCCTTGAGTTACAGGAGTCTTCAAGATAGCCTTCCTTTTAGGAGGAAGGAATGTTTTGCTAGGCCTGCTACCAGAAGATCCTCAATGGAATAAGACTTCGGAGTTGCCAGATGAGAAATTAGTCATCCTACTAAGAAGTTTCCTAATTCTGGTGCTTGGTATCTTCCATTATTAATGTAGAGCCTTTTAGTTTTGAGGTGGTAGCAGGTGCGAGAGTATGGTAGGATACCATGGCAGAGGACTACAAATTCATCCTAAAGAATGATGTCGGTTAGATGGTATTGAGACTAGTAGAGAAGCCAATGATGGATTCCAAGTGGTGATTGACTACACTAAACCTAACCCTAGGTCCCTGCTAATGATATTTAAAGAGGTCCCCACCCTCCATTTCACTCATACAATTCATTGAGGAATTTGGAATTTTTGAGTTAATCCTTGGGTTGATTTAGAGTGTTTTTTGAACTCTTGAAGGGTTGTTTTGAAGAATTTGTTGGGCTGATTTGGAGAGTTTTTGAGCTGAGTTTCTTGGGCTGATTTGGACCTGATTGTAGGGTTTATTTTAGAATTTCCTGGGCTAGTTTGGAGGTGATTCAAGGGTTGATTTTCATAATTTCTTGGACTGTTATGAAAATGTTTTTCCTGCTGTTAGGAGGTGTTAGTTACTATATAGTCATGTTGAAGATGTAGATGATGAGAATTCAGATGATTCTCTCCTATGATTAGATTGTAGAGTCTAGAGTGTATACTATATTTAATATTTATTAATTAATACTATTTTTATTTTTGGACTCTAGAGGTCATTCAAAGCCTCTTTGTTGTTGTATTCTGGTTCAGATTGGATTGCACTTAGTGTTATATTGGTAATATGCACCTTTGCTATATACTTGAAAAACTTTGCATATTTGTATATAATGGTTTGGATTCACATTGATGCTTATTAGATGCTACCATCATTAAATCATTATTACATGCATTCATGTAAGGAGGAGAGCTTCACAATTTTGTCTCTTCCCACTGTAATTATTAAAAATATCATATGTATAATTTGATTGGGATTGTAAATAGAATATAGAGGGTGTGCATAATGCTAGGAGACTACAATGGTAGGATATTTTTATCAGTGCCCTTCCCACACTCTACAATTTTGAGACCAATATGAAATGATGAACCTTTATTTGCTGATGAATAAACCTTTACTCTGCCTTTTAAGCAACGTGTGACCATGAGGCCCTACTGTAGGATGAAGGGATACCCTTCCTAATTCTTCTCCTGTTGTAAGAGGTTCATACTTGCTGAAATAGGAATTCATGTAATAGATGATGAATTTCGCCACTGTTGGACTGCTCTTACATTACAAGTATTCAATGATTGTTTTGAAGAGAGTTCCACCGAGTATTGATTTAAAGTCTACTTCTCATACTTAACAGAACTTCTTTAGGTGACATGACACATATGTAATCTTTATCAATCCAGTGGTAGGCTTGGCTGGGACTTCAAGTATGCGTATAAGCCACCTACAGTTAATCCAATTCCATGCATATTTTGGAAGAATTTGGCAATTTGAGCACTGATTCAAGTGTTGTTCTTCAACTTTGACCAAGTCCACAGAAATTATACGACTCAAACAAACCTCAATATTGCCAAATCCAAATAGGAGCTAGTTTCCTATAGCAAGGCCTTGAATGCCCTACAAAACTAGAACAGTCCCTAGGAGACTACAATGATAGGATATTTTTTATCAGTGCCCTTCCCACACTCTACAATTTTGAGACCGATATGAAATGATGAACCTTTATTTGCTGATGAAGAAACCTTACTCTGTCTTTTAAGCAACATGTGACCATGAGGCCCTGCTGTAGGATGAAGAGATACCCTTCCTAATTCTTCTCATGCTGTAAGAGGTTCATACTTGCTGAAATAGGAATTTGTGTAACAAATGATGAATTTCCCCACTGTTGGACTGCTCTTACATTACAAGTATTCAATGATTGCTTTGAAGAGAGTTCCACTGAGTATTGATTTAAAGTTTACTTCTCATACTTAACAGAACTTCTTTAGGTGACACGACACATATGTAATCTTTATCAATCTAGTGGTAGGCTTGGCTGGGACTTCAAGTATGCATATAATCCACCTACAGTTAGTCCAATTCCATGCATATTCTGGAAGCATTTGGCAATTTGAGCACTGATTCAAGTGTTGTTCTTCAACTTTGACCAAGTCCACAGAAGTTATACGACTTAAACAAACCTCAATATTTCCATAATAGGAGCTAGTTGCCTATAGGAAGGCTTTGAATGCCCTACAAAACTAGAACAGTCCCTAAGAGACTACAATGATAGGATATTTTTTCTCAGTGCCCTTCCCACACTCTGCAATTCAATTTCTTGCAAAACTCAGATCCCGGTCTAGTCTCAAATTTGGCTGTGTCTATCCATATTGATTCAGATATCTTTTTTGGACTATTTTTTCTTATTCCATCATACAAAACCCCATAAATCTCATGAATACATATAAAGGTAAGGTAAAATTTGATCTGTTATCAATATTATTTTTCTGAGGAGAATCTAGAAGTATACATTAAAAAAAGACAAAAAAAAGTGTGAGATGCAATTCTAAACTTTGTTAGAGCAGGCCATGATAGTATGGTCACCCTTTCAACAATGGTTTCCAGATGTTTCATGATAACCACACTATCTTTCCTCGCACATCCGGTTTTTCTGGCAGGCTTTTGCTCTGCATCTCGCAGGTCTAACGTTAATAATGCAGATCTGCAATCTCGCCATTTTCAAATTAGGATTTGAAGATGGGGAGTTATGAGGTTTGTGAGCAATATGATTCGACCCAGATCATTCAAATTGAAATCTGAGCAACAGAAATAGCAATCCGAGCATTTCTTAGTTGGCAAAATACCGATGAGCGTCACTGCAAATGGGTCAATTTGATTATACTCCTCAGAAAAAAAGACCAGCTCAAGGCACCAACACATTGGAATATCTTTTTTTTATTATTAACAAGATCCTAATAAAGTTGGCATCATGGAAACTTTGTCTACTAATTAAGGACCAAACAATCTAACGCGAATCCTACAAGCCAAACTAACAAGGGACCAAAAATAGCTTTTTGGCCATTGTACACCCCAGATTACTGAGGGTCTAACCAGTAAACACTTATCAAATCTGGGCCATTAATCAATGTGTTGAACCATTCCACACAAAAACAAACACCATATAAAACTTTTCCAACAAAAAAAATCCCTACATTAGCCCTATTTCAAGTGAATCTTAGTAGGGAGTGAATGCTCCAACGACTAAAGCCCTGGATCCTTGCCTTATTGCATATAGCCAGAATGAGGGACTATGCAGAATGTTGTCCACAAACAATGCAACCTTCTCACTTTCTAAATAGGGCAGACAGCAATTCAATGCGAAATAACTGGTAATTGCAATGTATGTCACCTTGATCTATGCTAGAGTCATACAAAACAAAACTGCTGCAAATAGCTTAAGCCCCAATCCCGCGTTTTTCATAGGAAGAGAGACAGGATGAAAAATAAGGGTTTCCTTAATAAAAAATGGATATTGTGGGCCAAACAAATGTAAGAAAAACAACAGCTACCATAAAACAACATGAATCTGAAAGAGCTCAATAAACCAAAATCTTCTCCACTCCAGAAACTCGCTTGTTCTTCCGCCGAAACCCTAAAAAATCCAAAATACATAAAACAAACCATAAAAAGCCTTGAAGGAATAGAGCTGGAATGCCTGTTCTGCCATGGCTGCAGGAATTCAAGACTTCTAACTTCTCATTTCAAGGCCTCGGCCGCTCCCGCTTCTACCTGAGAAGTTACCACATTTTCAATGGAAAGATGTCGATTTCATTTTTCTCGCCAGCATTATGAGGGAGGATTTCTTCT
>APFE030047781.1:0-26411 GCA_000404065.3 Pinus taeda
GAGAGACAATGCTAGTCTTCACAACTATTATTAGAAGATAAGTTCCTCTGACTTCTGAGTAGTCTGGAAATTTCTTTAAATGAATTCCATGAGGAAGTTATTGTACTCAGCACTCGGGTTACAACTCTCGGGAATTGTATGGTTAGTAGTGCTCAACTTTCTCTTGGAGGTGTTTCTCCTAGTGTGGTTCCTCATAAAAAGAAGCCTCTTCGCTCATAGAGGAATGACAAGCCTAGTTTTGGATGATGTTGATAGGGGAAACTAAGGACACGTTTATTGGTTTTAGTTAAAATATTTTGTTGATATATGTTGTAATGTAAATACCTTTTGATACTTGGGATATTTTGTATATTCATATAACATATACATTTTATATAATATATATAGATATATATATATATATATATATAGAATAGGGAAGAAATGAAATCCTAGAGATGACACTAATTTTGTATGGTTTAGTGAATATTTACATTGTCAGAGAAAAAAAGATATTATAAGGCTTCTAGCTCATATTCTAGTATTACTAATGCACAACCCTTAACTGTTTCTTAAAAAAAAAGAAATCATGTTCCTTTGTTTACCATGAGGCTTTGGATTGATAGTGAATGGGTGTTATGTTAAGGAACTCCATACAAAAATTTCTCTCATTCTATAACAACCTCCTCCCACATTTACTCAAGTTAACCAGTCTGTTGGGGTAAACATGTGATGAGCGGCTACTACAATCTGATTCAACTCCCCTTGTAAAGTTAAGGAAATGGAACCAACCCAACACAATCAATCTGACCTTTTTCACATGTCGCAAAAGCTACAAGATACAACCAAACCCTTCTAAGTGATTAACCCCTGAGACAACTTGACACTTCACTGCTCTAGAGCCTCTGTCACTCCCATGAAATGGAGTTTCTTGCTCTATGGAATGGTCTAGAAACTTCTTTGGAAATAAATTTTAACATTATTCTAGTCTTTATTGATTCAATGATTATAATTCTTTAGGTGGTCTAGGCTATGATGGAGTCGAGCTTTGTTTTCTGTCTTATTCTCCAAAGGATTCTCTTACTTGCCTCTCAATTCAAGCATATGGAATTTTTTCCATGTTTGCTGACATTTGAATTCAGTGGCAGACATTTTGGAAAAAAAATGCTATGTTTGGGCCAAGGAATATTATATTTGGATCAACGAAAATTTAAAATCATCTATATACCATAGTCATGATGAGACTCCCAAGGCGTATTCACTTTCATTCAAATTTTGACACATATGGAAATTTGTTGAAAGCGAAGATGAGACATTTTCCTCCTACTCTAAATGGTCTATGGCTCTTGATAAAAGGATAAGTGGTATTGGGATCTAGATATTTATAAATTTCTGACGTCGGTCTTTAAAATTTTCCTCTAGGTGTCCCCTCCACCATATTATGTGTCTCGAAATATTTCTTCTCATCTGCAAAATGAGGCATAAGAATTTAATTCTTATTTGGTGGGAGTGACTAGAATTCAATATGGATATGGAGTTTCTTTCTCTGAGAAGTGGGTTGGAGTTAATTTCATCACCCTGCACTTTCAATCATCAATCTTTTCATCATCCTCCAAAGGATTTTGGGTTGGATATGAAAATTTTCCTCAATATGGCTTATGGAAGTGTTTCAGTGTCAATTATATAATAGATTATGTGGAACTCCAGAAAATTCTTTGGAAGCCTTACCTTGCTAGTCTTGGGGTGTGGGTTAAGCTTGTTAGTTCTTTTGCAAGTCGGGTTCAGTGGTCCTTTCCTTAAATGGAACAACCTCATTGTCTTCGAGAAAGCCTTGATGTTGGTTCTTTGTTTCTTAAATTTTTTGATTTGGTTGAGGTGTTGCCAAAGTTCCTACGAAACAACAAGATGACATGGATGAGAGACAATGCTAGTCTTAACAATTATTATTAGAAGCTAAGTTCCTCTAACTTTTGAGTATTCTGGAAATTTCTTTGAATGAATTCCATGAGGAAGTTATTGCACTCAGCACTCGAGTTACAACTCTAGGGAATTGTATGGTTGGCGATGCTCAACTTTCTCTTGGAGGTGTTGCTCCTAGTGTAGTTCCTGATAAGAAGCCTCTTCACTCACAAAGGAATGACAAGCTTAGTTTTGGACGTTGTTGATTGGGGAAGCTAAGGACGGGTTTATTGGTTTTAGTTAAAATATTTTTTTGATATATGTTGTATATCAAAAAAAGTATTTGGTTTTAGTTAAATACCTTCTCATTCTTGGGATCTTTTGTATATTCATAAAGAAAGTATATATTTAGAATAGGGAAGAAATGAAATCCTAGAGATGGCACTAATTTTGTATGGTCTGGTGAATATTTACATTATCGCATAACAAAAAGATATTATAAGGCTTCTAGCTCATAATCTAGTATTATTATTGCAAAACCCTTAACCATTTCTTAAAAAAAAAGTGTTCCTTTGTTTGCCATGGGGATTTGGATTGATAGTGAATGAGTGTTATGTTAATGAACTCCAGACAAAAAGGACTTCGATTCTGTAACACCCTCCTCCCAAATTTATTCAAGTTAACCAGTCTATTGGGGTAAACATGTGACGAGCAGCTACTACAATCTGATTCAACTCCCCATGTACAGTTAAGGAAGTGGAACCAACCAAACACAATCAATCTGACCTTTTGCACATGTCACGAAAGCTATAGGAGACAACCAACCCTTCTAAGTGCTTAACCCCTAAGACAACTTGACACTTCACTGCTCTAGAGCCTCAGTCGCTCCCATGAAATGGGCATGTGTCCAACTGGGGCCCTCCAATCGCTCTCACAACATGGGCATCCAAGCGACTCGGGTCCTTTTCAGCTAGTTCTGAGCTTTCAACCCTGGATTCTATGGCTCCTTTTCAAGGCCAGGACTCAGGCCACTTCCAAAAACTCCATGAAACCTTCAAGAATGAAAAATAACATTGAGGATTTGATACAAATGTAAATATTTGAACAAACACTTGATGGTACCCCTACTAGACATGACAAGAATTTCATCAAACATGTCACGAATATGCAATCTATAGGTGATAACAACATATCTAAGCATAGGGGTCTCATACTTATCTGAGAATCACTAAGAATATTTGATACCTTATCATATTAGTTGCATCATCATTCGATTGGTAGAATACGTACCTCAACCCACTATGATCACTCATAAATAAAAACCTCCTACCAAAAAGATAATGCCTCCACATATTCAATGCATGAATGATCGTTGCCAACTCAACATCATGTGTTCGATAATTCTTCTCATGCTCATTCAATTTCCTTGATTCATAGCATACCACATATCCTTCTTGCATAAGGACTCCAATAAACCCCCTCTTACAAAATCCCATGCACACTACAAACTCTTTATCTAGATCTGAAATCTTTAACGTTGGAGCATTCATCAACAACTGCTTCAATTGTTCAAAACTTGCTACACATTCTTTTGTACATTCAAACTTCCTACTTTTCCTCTATAATGATGTGATAGGATATGAAATCTAAGAGAAATTCCTGATGAACCTCCTATATAACATGCTAGTCCCATTAATGATCTTACCTCATCCACATTTCTAGGAGTTCCCATTCCATGATAGCCCTTATCTTTTTCGAATCCACTGCTATACCCTCCTTGGAAACAACATTTCCAAAGTAATGTACCTCTATCTAAAATAAAATGCACTTATTGAGCTTAGCATTTAACTGATGCTCTCTCAATAATCTCAATCCCGATGCTAAGTGTTCGGCATGCTCTTCTTCATTTTTAGAATATACCAATATGTCATCAATTAATACAACAAAAAACTTGTCAAAATAAGGATGCAACACACTATTTATCAAGCACATGAAAGTAGTTGGAGCATTAGTCAAACCAAATGGAAATACAATAAAATCATAATGCCCATACTTCATCCAAAAAGTTGTCTTGTAAATTTCCTCTTACTTGATGCGTACCAAATTATCCGGATCTCAGATTAATCGTCGAGAATATTGTTGCTCCTTTCAACTAATCAAACAAGTCATCAATACTTGGAAACATATACTAGTTCTTAATCGCCACCTTTTTCAACTTCCTATAATCAATGCATAACCTAAGAGTACCATCCTTCTTCTTCACAAACAACACCACTGCACCCTAAGGTGATACACTTGGCCTGATGTATCCCTTTTCAAGTATTTCCTTTAATTGCAACTTCATCTCTAGTATCTCTAGTGTGCTCATCCTGTAAGGTGCCTTTGATGTTGGTGCTGCCCCTGGTACTATCTCAATAGAAAACTTAACTTCCCTATAAGGCAACAACTTTAAAATCTATGCCAGAAACATATCCTGAAACTACTATAAAACCAGGTACCTACTCAAGACATTTGCATCCTCAACTTAATTACCTTAATCACTAGAAATATGCACTGCGAATAACACATACCCCTTCTTGTGACTATGATTTACCTGCATATATATCACCATCCTAATTGATGTTTCCTTCTTCTTACCCTGTAAGGTTCTCTGTTCTCCATTTTCATCCAAGCATTCAATAGCTTTGTCATAACAATCCACCTTAGTCCTGTGAAGATACAACCATTCCATACCCAAAATCATACTATATGATCCAATGAAAATACATTTAAATGTGCTAAGGTAGGCATAGCATTCAATTCAAATGTGCAAGCTCTCATCCAATGATGAAATCTCTTCTTTGTACATGTAGCCAACTGCACTAACCTAGATTCTACATGCACTTTAGTGAAACCACACTTATACACCAAGTCAGGGTTAACATAATTATAATTAGATCCAAGGTCAATCAAAATAGAAACAACTTGATCACAAAAATTACCATCCATCTCAATAATATATGCATATTAATCTTCCTTCTTGCTATTCAGTGTTGCATAAATCCGAGGGACACTATCCAACATCTTCCATTGTACGTGATTCCTATGCACTGTCAATCTTCGGTCTACCACCCTAATGCTATCGACAATATCTTGGATGATGATCCTTGCCATAAGTCCAATATTGTAAAGGCTTCTATCCAACACCCTTGTTCTCCTCCCGAGACTAAAATTCTTGTCCCCTATCAAATGCATTTAACTTCTTATGTGGTGTTGCATTCTCTTTGTTACCTGTGTCCTGAGGCCTTGGTCACTTATTTTCCCATTTTCCTTTGTTCTTTGCATTATCTTTCCAGTCCATCTTAGTTTAAAATTTGTGCTTTGATTTCTCATAATGATGATTTAGATTCTGAATGGCCTCCTCCATTGATATAGGCTCATTAAACTAAATCCCTTCCTTGAATGATATGAAAACCCACTAATGAATTTATGAATATTGGCAGTCTCCTCCTTGAGGTAAGGAACATACCTCAATAACTCCAAGAATCTACTAGTGTATTCCTCATCAATCATAGATCCCATCTCTAGCTCATAGAATTCCTTTGGCTTCATCTTAGTATCTCTCTGATAGGCACTTCTTGAATAGTGTCTTAAACTCACTCCAGGTCAACTCCTCTTCATGAATTCCTCTAATATTCTTTACATCTTCCCACCAAATGTATGTTTTTCCTTTAAGACTAAATGTAGCTATTTTGTCCTTCATGTTCATTGAGTAATAATGCAACCTGAAGAACTTGTTCATACCAAGCAACCATGCTTTGACATCCTGTGACTTCTTCATTTCTCCATCAAATGTAGGTGGATTTTCTTTCTTGAACTCATCCAAAAAATATCAACAGTGATACCTATCTAAACCAGAACTAGAGTAAATCCCATATCCATTGCCTCACCTATCAGGTGTATCCAAGAATCTTTCATCCATGATAGTGTCATATATATTGAACCTGTGCCGACCATGAGATATACTATCAAATGCCCCACTAGTCCTATCCTCCTACACATAGCTAATCTGAAGTGGTCCATGTCTCTACAAGTCTGAAAAGCTATGAAGTATGACTACATTAACTTCTTCTTATTTCTCTTATTCCTGAATGATCCTATCATTATCTGCTTTGTAACTCCTTATTTCTTCCTTCAAAATTCTCAATGTGTGTTCTATGCTAGAAGAGTGCCCAACACCATGTTTCTCATCTGATCCATAGGGAGAACCTTATGAACTGTAGTATACCATTCTTCTAGTCATCTTGGATATTCTCTTCCTGCAAGGTATATCATGTTAGCTAAACTAAATCATAAGCAAACCAACGTACCTCAATATAGTTCGGGGAGGATATGCTTTCTACAAGACCAACTAGACTAGCATAATACATGTATAAACATAATCATATATGCATTAATCATAATTTTCAACCATTATCTAGGTATCAATGCCTGATCATACCAACCAAATACCATTACCTCATGCATGACAACTACAACCATATCAATCTATGCATAACAATATATAAGCTTTGACATTCATAACCAACATACATTCATGATGACTACATCCAACAGCACACCATCCACTTCCACATGGCAACGCCATTGCAACCATGATCACCACCATGCATACACACAAGTACATAGAGCATAAGCATAGAGAACACATATATGCAACCGAAGTGAATGCATTACTAACACACCGCTCATCTAATCCAAGGGGTGAACCATGCTTTGATACCACTATGTAACCACCTCCTTCCACATTTACCCAAGCTACTTGGTCTAGTGGGGTAAACATGTGATGATAGGATACTATGATGTGAATCAACTCCCTATGTATAGTTAAGGAAGTGGAACCGATAGAACTAAACCAAACTGACCTTCCACACATGCTACAGAACCTCTAGGAGCCACCCTACCCTTACAGGTGATAAACCCTTCAATAAACTGAAAATATCACCATATAACACCCTATTCACTCCCTTAATAAGCCATGCATGTGACTATGGGCCTCTAATCTCTTCCACCATAAGGGAAAGCCAGCAACTGTGGACTTTCTCACCTACTTCAATGCCAACAACCCTAGATTTTGTGCCAGGTTTTCAGGGTTAGGAATAAGGCCACTTCCCATAACTCCATGAAACCTTCAAGAATTATAAATAACATCAAAACATGAGTATGGATGCAAAAATTTAATCAATGAACTGACTGGACCCCTATTAGCCATGACAGTCATTTCATCAAACATGTCACAAATATGCATTCTGAAGATCATAACAACATATATGAGCATATGGGGTCTAATTCTTATTTGAGAATCATTAGGAAGAATTGATGCCTTATCACAATAGTTGCATTACCCACTATTAGGTCACATATTCATTGTTCATTCATTTAGTAGGAAAAACATGATGAGAGCCATACATCAAAATTGCTATAAATAATTCTCATAACCAACATATAAACCATGAAAATAGCAAGGATATGAAAACCATATAAATCACATAATAACAAGTACATTTTCCCATCAAATACAAGAGGAAACAAGCTCTTATTAACATATGCGAAATGAAACCAAGTGTGGGACTTCCACGAACCACCTGACCATAGATTGGGCTGAAACAAATCTTTCTTTCAGCCAATCACCCTCGTGCCATATTCCAAACATTAATATGGGATCTCATGGAACAAATCAAACAAAACCAAACCAAGGCTTCAAGAGGCCAAACCACCTCAACCCTTAGCTAGTGATTCCACCTCTCAGTCAAACACCACTAACCATCAATAGATCGGTCTCTATCCAAGTTTTCCAAGGTTCCAGAGCATTTGTTCCAACCATAGCTTCCAAGACTAGTAACTCAACCCACAGATGTTTTCGGGATTCCAAAGAGTTTCTCCAACCAGGGATTCCATTACTAGTAACTCAACCCACCAAGGGATTCTAGAGAGTTTTTCCAACCAAGGCTTCCAGGACTAGTAACTCAATCCAAGATGTTATAGGGATTCTAGAGAATTTGTCCAACCAATGATTCTAGGAACTAATAACTCAACCCACAGCCAAAGGAACATGAGAACCAAACAAAAAAGAAAGGTAAAACCCACAACGCCATGGTTATAAAAGAAATAGAAAGGCTAGGAAAACCCACTATAAATCTAGGAAAACCTCCATGCCAATGAAATGTTATAACCAAGACACCACATCCATGTGCCATGCATGCCAAACTAGCAAGGAAATCATACATGTAATTCAGTACCTGCAAGAAAAACCTGTTGTAGTTGTTAATCCCGATGTCTCTTGCGCTTTTCTGCTCTTCCTTTGCCTTCTTGATCCAAATCCCAAGTATGCCACACTCCTCCAAAATTGCTCCAAGAAACATTTAAGTGTCCAAGAGTATGAGAGAGAGAGTAGAAAATGAGGGCTCCAAAATTAAACTAGCAAAAACCTACAAATTGATCACGAGAATCCTGTTTATTAATGAGGCCACTATTTTCTTCATTTTTTCATTATTTTCCTTCATTTTCTTCCTAACATGAAACCTGTGACCTTTCACCTCCTTTTTCTCCTCTCTCCTGTTATTTTTATAAATAAATTCCAATAAATGTTGCATACCTTTTCAAATTTGTTGCCATTACATTTTCCAATTTACTTAGCCATTAATTAATCACAAGTGATCCCCATCACTATGTTTTTTCCCAACATTCAGCTTGGAATATGTGTTCCATGACCTTGGTTATTATCTCGCCTTTATTAACTTTATTACATGGATTTTTAACTAGGGAAATTACATCAATCTGCTTGATGTACTCATTATCATAATAGAAATACTCATATGATATATACCCCTATGTCATAGACCCCTTGGGTTTTACCCTTTTTCAAACAAAACCTTTCAATTTCTTCATGTACCTCTCTAAGAATAACATCCAGTGACAAGAAATGAACCCAACTAATCCAACCTCATCTACTAGGTGAATTAGAAGATTAACCTGCAAGTCCATGAAACTCTTCGGAAATTCCTTTTCAAACATACAAAAAATCTCAGCTATATCTTGATGCCACCATGGAATGCTAGCCATATGATTCTCCTTTGATGTGATCCAACGTACAAATGCATATAATTTAGATATGGCACGTCATAGGTCTTAGCGAAAGTCATGGTTCACACACCCACACACGAGAAGTGGGTAATGACACTGCAAAATAAATAATACATTATACAACAATTTTTTTTATCAAAAACCCCATTACATAAAAACAAAAAATAATAAAATCATGTTTTTGACATACGTACGCTTAGAAGGTTCAAGTAGTCATGTGATTTCAACCATGACAAACGGGCATCCACATTGAAGCAATGTCGTAATGAAGACCCATATAAATAAGGCACCCTCACATTCATTATAACTTCCTTTGAGAAAGAAATACCATATTTATTAAAAACCCAAAGGACATCACCTTCTTTGAAAGACCAAGAGGGGCCAACCTCTCCTCTAGTTTCTTGTGTTGGCCAATGTTTCTTTTATATTTTGAAGAAATAATATCTCTTCTAACAACCAATGTTTCACTTTATTTCGATGATATGTGCATCCATAAAGAAGACGAAATATTTTTAAATATATGCATGGGATCTAGTAAGTGGGTAATATTAAGTTGCTCCCAATATCAGAGCTCATAAAACACAAATTTCTTTTTCATCCCAATGGGTAATTTCTCAACATAGGTGTCGAAGAAATCTAGATTGTTGAACATAGGCTCCCCATTTGAATCTAACATTTCTGCAAACTCAACATTTCTGCAAACTCCTTCTCCTTCTCTATCTCATATGCTCTAAGCCATTTAGCTGGTGTAATTATTGCAGGCCTTTGGATTTTATTTGGTTTACCATTTAAAATGGATGTTTCTCTTCTGTAAGGGTGTTCTTCTAGGAGGAATACCCTCTAGTAGTCATAAACTGGATTTTGTAGGTGGTCGAACCACTTAGCCTTCAGAGAAGGTCCACAACATTTACATCCATGCTACCCTTTTGTTACAAGACCTATGAAATTATTGTATATAGGTTGACACATTAGTGACCATGAAGATCTGAAACAATTGCAATGAATTAAATTAATATGTGAAACAATATGTTACTAAACAAATTAATAAGAATGTAATTTACCAAAGAAAACTCCTAAACCTAGATTATCAAGTGTGGTGTAAGAACATATGCCATACAATATAAAACTCATCTCTGTTGTGATGGGTCTTGATACATCATACATATGTATCCCTTCCCATAATTCCTTAAATTCGTCTATCAATGGTTGTAAGTACACATCCATATTCTTCACTTCTCTTCTACTAGGGACTATGAGAGGCTACATAATATGTTCATTATTTTTGGAAAACCTTGGGGGGTATTGTTATTGATCACTACTATAGGCCAAACATAACAGTTGGTGTTTTTGAGGGAATATGGGTTGACGCTATCCATGGATATGTTGAGTCATAGGCTTGGCACTTCATCCTTAAATTTTTTAGGCCATTTATCCTCTATATGCTTCATGGCTATTGAATCTGTTGGTATTCACATACCTCATGAATCAATTCTATGTGAGACATACCATCCCTGAAGCATGGCTAATTATTTGCAACGAAAGTGTCTTTGAATCTTTGGCATTATAGGCATGTTCCTCAATATATTATGAGGAGGATCATGTGATTTACCTGTTTTTTTAATTATGGTACCTTCCATGCCCACATTTTTGACATATATCTTTGTTTTCATATTCTCCTCTATATAGAATACAATAATTCTAATATGCATGATATAATATGTACTCAAAACAAAACATTTTCGACAACTTCTTTGCCTCTTTGCAGCTACCTCACAAGAAATTATCACTCGAAAGAACCTTATCTTTGAATATCCCATAGTTGGTGGGGAATATAATTGTACAATGTCAATATTTAACATTCATAAATCGACCATTCTTAAATTTGGTTGTGTGACAAAATATAAGGAACTTGATCAATCATGCAAGTCAATTACCTCAATATTGTTGAGGAACATGGATTCGACATGCCAAACATTTATTTCGCATTTTACAACAACATAATTGTCCCTAGATGAGTAGAATTTGACTTGCCGCCAAGTCCAAAATGTGGGGTGGTTGAAACAAATTTCATGCTTTTCAATAAGGTATTAGTGATATGAGCATCATCCCCCAGCTCATAATTTTGGAATGCATCTAACAACATTGCCTCCATGGCATTTTTATCCCATAAGTAATCATCCATACCAACCTCCATTTGATTGGCTTCATTTCCAACTTGTCATGAAGAACTACTATTCCTCTAGACATTCCTAATTGGTGAATCTGGACGTAGTGGGAATTCAATAGATGGTTGATTCAACCATTCTTTTTATGCTTCCTCTCGGAGTCTTTCTCTTAATGAAACATTCCCTCAATTCGATGTTATAGTGGGGTGCTCCGAAATATGGTAGGTGGATCGTTCATCATCACTAGAATCCTAATTTCAAAAAATATTGAGTGTCATTAGTACAATATCAACTGTATTAGTAAGCATCACAATACAATTGGTTTGTTCAAATTTCAGTATACCAAAAGATTATTATCATCGTTGATCTAGGATTGCAGCTATAATATTCCACATTCCATTTGGAAGGGTTAAGAGGCTTTCCATTTTCATCTACCAACTACTTGTGTTATGATGCTCCTCATAAGAGCTTCCAACATTTTTGAAAATAATATGGAGTAATATTTTCTGCATCTGAACTCGATTCTGAATCTGGATCCTACAAATAATTTTCATGCATTTTTATTCAAATTTACATGTGTTAAAGGAAATCAATTAGATAATCAAAATATAAATAAAATCCGAACTTACTTGATATGGAAAGGGAGAACTCCGCTAAGGACTTTGATCAACTATATGGAATGAGATGGAATTTGAAGAATTTGTGTTAGATACCTATAATACTAGTGTACTCCCATTGTTTTTATTGTTATTGGAGACCTCTATTGTTATTTTGTGCCCATGTATCCCCCATGTTGGTATTGTTGTGTCCCCATAAAATCCCATTATTTTTATTGTTGTGCTCTTACATTATTATTTTTAAGTAGGCTCTGATTATATTGTGACCCCTTAGACTCATATATATACCAAAGAGGTATTGTCATTTGGATCATATAATAATTGTTCATTTATGTAATGTAAAGGAGGTTTCCCCCTTGAAATGGATAGTTTTTAAGTCGTTGATATATCTTTTCTTTAGCTTTGTTAGTTGTTTGCATAACATTTGGTATCAAAGCTTTGGATTCTAGGGTTTCACTTCTTCAAACATGACATATTGGAATTTTCACTATAACTTTGTTTCTATGAGGCTTCAGAAGCTGAAATTTCGACCACGTCGAGATGAAATATTAGTGAACTTCATGTATGAATTTTAGATCTTGGTTCGCTATATTTTTGGAGATATTATTTGAGGAAGTTAGGGTTGTTGCAAGCTCTAGAAGTCCATCTCAAACAAGTGACCTAGATAAAATCGTCATAAATTTCTCTCTGAGCATCAGATTTGAAATTTGTAAAACAGAACTAAAATTACATGAAATTTAGTTTTTTTGTATCATTTTCAGTTCTGAAGGTCAAAACGGTGACACGTTGCACTCCATACGAGTTTTCTCTACTGAACGAATCTATAATCAAGTCATCGTGGCAGATTGGGCATAACTCTTTGTTCAAGAATCCAATCTCATCCTGAATTATGGGATTGGAAAGAAGACTCATAGGGATACTATAGGACGTAATTTTAGACCTTGGAGATCTAAAATTACATAGATATAACAAATTCAATATCGAGCTCCTACAAAACAAGAAATATGTGTGTAGTTTTTTAAATTTTTGTATAACTTTTGTTTGAAAAATCAGTTTGAAGTCATTAAAAGGGCATAATGAAGCATAAATATCATTATTTGATTCAAAAATGCCTCAAGAAAAAATGGATATACCTAGTAAGCAACCATAAAGCTCTACTATGATGCATGAAGAAGAGGAAGAAATGTAATATGATATATCAAAATTACAAGACCAAGTGCAACAATTCTCACTCTCGCAAAGAGTAACCAAAAATGAATTGGAACCTAAGATGGATGGATGGTTTAGAAGAAAAAATAGAAGGCAACATGGAGGTTTTTAAAGTAGACATGGATGCAATTAATGTCAAGTTTGAAGGGTTGACAAAGTTGTTGCAAGAAATACTTCCCGGTGGTGATAAGGTAATCCATGAAAATCATGATGAGGATAAAAAGAATATGAATTATGATTTTGGAGACTCCAATGTGGGGTTTAAGAACCACAACATTCTAAATATAGATATGAGGAATTTTGATGGAAAGGATTCAGTAACATGGATACTACAAAGGAGAAATATTTTGATCCCTGTGATGTGTAACACAGAAAAAAGGTACACATTACATCTTTATATTCAGAACCTAATAAGTTTTTATGGTATCGATGATTTTTTTCTCGTAAACCACTTGTCACTTGGTCAATTTTTATGGAGGAAATGATAGCACATTATGAGGATACAAAGAGCAACACCTTATTTATCGAATTGATAAATCTCAAACAAAAGGGTTCAATGGCGAAGCACATTGAGGACTTCCAAAAATTTAATATCAGGGTAACTGATATTCCAGAAGAGCATAAGATTGATGTTTTCATAGGGACTTTCATGGGTAACATCCAACATGAGGTTCAACTTTTGGGAACCTAATTCACTGGAGAAGGAATTAAAGGTGGAAGGAAAATTTGAAAGAAAAATTATGGCAACAAGGAAGTCTACCACTCATAATTATAAAGATGGAAGTGTTGTTTCTCCTAGTCTTCTGCAGCCTACAAAGTTGAAGCCGCAAAAATTGGAGGAAAAAAAGAGTAAAATGATTTTTTTAGTTGTGATAACAAATACACTAAAGGTCATAAGTGTGCTGAGAAGAAATTATTCTACATAGATTGTGAAGGGGAGGAAGAAAAGGAACAAGAAACATCAAAAGAGGAGGATATACACCAGGAACCAACCCCAGAGAAAGAAGAAATGAATCTTACCATATCTTGCAATGCATTTGAAGGAATTACGACTCCTCAAACTCTCAAGGTAGAATGATATATCAAGAAGAAAAAGGTAATAGTGTTGATTGATTCAAGTAGTACCTATTAGCTCTACTACAAGCTTCAGTGGTTGAAGGTCCATTTTCAGGACTGATGATTGGTTGTGCTGAGAAAGGTGCCCACAACAGTCATTCTACTCTTCCTCCTTCAGTTTCTTCACACCTTCTTAACCTCCCGTTGTCCCTATTTTCATTCAAAATCCTTTGTAAACCTTGAACTCCCTTCTACTGTGCTACCTTTGATTTTCCCTATGCGATGCGATCAGATCGCAAATCGCATCCATGCCCGATGCCTCAATCTGTTCTCTTAGCTTCTTCTGACACGATGTTGCAATGCGATCTAATCGCTATCACAAATCGCATCCACGACCTGTTGCCTCCGATATGGCCTTTGTCTTCTACTGATTGTGATATGAGATATGTGATTTGATCGCGAATTGCACCCATGTGTTAATGCTCCTACCGCCTTTGTCTTCCACTGATATGATATCATGATCTCTCCTCCGTCGTCCATTTCTTTAGTCTAACGGCTCATATTCAAATTGTTCCTTCTCATCGCCTCTCAAGAGCAGATCTTTTATATTCTTATTGCCATCCGACAGCCAATGTTTTGTCTCGGTCCCTGTTCGTTTTCAAAGTGTTTCCAGGGTATTCATTAGTGTTTTGGGGCCAATTTTGGGCGCGCAAGGAAGCGAATTATGATCCAGCTACCACAATTAAGGAATGGCATGGTCAAGGACAAGAAAGGACACCCTCGAGCAGTTCAACTATGCGGCAGCTATGGAAGTTTATCCAGTCAACCTTCCACCTGTTCAAGGAGTACACCAAAGTACAAATAGAGCCATTTTGTTCATTAAAATGTTCAAATTGTAGCAGGAATCGCATATCTAAATGTAAATGTGGTTGGTAATCCATTAAGACACCTCCATGCATAGCCTAACAGAGATTTTTGTAAAATAAACTGTATATATAGCCAGAAACACGATGTAAAGGATTGATGAGTGCTAAATGAGTGTTAGTATGTTGTAAGTTTCAACTTTTGGAGGCTGTAAATACACCATGGTGGGAACTTACTTATAAGACTAGTAAAGGGCAGTTTCTCCTAGTGATAAGGAGGAACGTGGAATTTTTTTGTTGTACTTGTGCATCCTCTAAGAACAAGATAGCGGATGAAACATCTCTCTGGAGAGAGAGATTCCCTTTGCTCACTTGTAAATGCTAATTGATAGGCGGGTGATACCTGCGGCGTCTAGTCTTCATTTCCAACTAATATAAGCTTCTTTTGCTGTCATTTGCTAATTTTTCACTTCTTCTATGTTCCAAGTTGTGCCTGTTTTTCATTAATTCATGTTTCTATGAGCGTTTGGCATGAGAGGGGTTGTAATCCCACTTCTGTGTTATAATTTAGCATGTTTCATTGAATTTTCTTACAAGTTTATGTTGTTTTAATACCAGAGAGCTGTCATCTTGTCTGTGTATTAGATAATAGATTTACAGACCTTTTAGCTGGTCGCAGCCGGCCATCATAGGGTCGTGTGCATCTGTTGGTGTGATCAGTCTTCTCCATCCTCACATTTTCCTTAAGCTGTGAGTAGTTGGTGGTTAAAAGCCTTGTAGTTTGGGGGTGTTCACCCATGTCTGTGGTTAGTCATAGTGGGAGTGGTTATATGGCTTGAACGTGCAGCATTTCTTTCATTCATCCATCATTTTATGCAACATTTTGTTGAATTTGTAATGTTCCCGAGCATCACTGATATACAACCTCGGTGAGTTTCTTGGCGTGATAACAGTACCCATAATTTTATTCACTGTAAGATAACCAAGGAATTGAATTTCTTTTTATATCCAACACCAAAGTGTCAAGTGATGGTTGCAAATGGAGGAACTATAAATTGCTCTGGAAAATACCATAATATCAAGCCATGTATGGGGGAATATGTATTGAATAGTCTAATGTTTTTCATTCGAATCTGTGGTGTTGATGTTGTACTATTAGTCTAATGATTACAATATTTGGGGATGATAGCTTTTAATTTTCAAGAACTTTTCTTGAAATTTTTTGGGAAGGAAAGGAAGTTGAATTAAGGGGTATCACAGGGAAACGAGGAAAGATAATCAACTGTAATGGCATGACAAATATTATGAGGAAATAAAAACAAAGCGTAATTGCACAATTATGCTCACTAGAGGCTCAAACATCAAAATCATATATTTCTCCAGATCTCCAAAAAATCTTGGATAATCATTCCAAGGTATTTGAGACTTCCAAAGGCCTCCCACCAATTCTTGATCATGATCGTGCTATTCATTTGATTCCAGGAAGTGTTCCTCCAAACACCAAACTTTGCAAATATCCTTATGCCCAAAAGAGAGAAATTGAATGTAAGGTTGCAGAAATGCTAGAGAATGGTATAATTAAACCTAGTCAAAATTCCTTCTCTGCTCCAGTAGTATTGGTTCACAATAAGGATGGATCATGGTGTATGTGCCTAGATTATAGGGAGCTCAACAAGATCACTATTAAAGATAAATTTCTCATTACTGTCATTGATGAATTTTTGGATGAATTACATGGAGAAATTTACTTCACCGAGTTGGATCTTCATTCAGGATATCATGAAATTAGAATGAAGACTAAAGACATTTCAAAAACAACATTGAGAACTCATGAGGGTCATTATGATTTTTTGGTCATGCCTTTTGGCTTTACTTATGCACCTTCCACATTTCAAGGTTTGATGAATTCCATTTTCAAACCCTTCCTTAGAAAGTTAGTGTTAGTATTTTTTGATGATATACTAATCTACATCAAGTCTTGGAAGGATCATTCTCAACATATTGACAAGGTGCTCAAACTATTGGAGGAGAAACAATTACATGAAAAAACCTCCAAATGTTTCTTTGTAGTATAGGAGGTGGAATAATTGGGTCATATTGTATCTCATGAGCGTGTTAAGGTAGATTAAAGCCATTAAGGAATGGAAAATCCCCACAACCATAAAGCATCTTCGAGGATTTCTCAGGTTGATAGGGTATTATCACAAGTTTGTTAAGAATTCTAGGAGAATAACATCACCTCTAATAACATTATTGAGGAAATATGCATTTTCTTGGACTCGAGAAGCAAGTAAGGACTTCAAACATCTTAAACAGGCGATGTAACAAGCACCGGTATTAGCTACACCAAACCTCACAAAAACCTTTATTGTGGAATGTGATGCCTCAGGAAATGGAATTGGTGTTGTTTTAATGAAAGAAGGAAGACCAATTACTTTTGAAAGTCGTCCAATCAAAGGAAATTTATTTACACAAAACTATTTATGAGAAGGAAATGTTGGTAATACTACATTCACTAAAGCAATGAAGACCTTACCTAATTGTTTTGGAGAATTTGGTATCTACTGATAAATACTAATTCCCTAGATAAGTAGCCATATCTAGAACAACAGTTTAAAGAACTTTATCCTTTTCCTATAATCAATAGATAAGACAAAGAAAATGAGAAGACCTACTTGTAGTTGTTCTTTCCTCTTGTCTCCTTTGTATCAATCCTGTCGCTCCTTCCCATACTTAACGCGCTTGAGAAGTACCTATAAACATCAATAAAAGACAAAGAATCGATCAAAGCAAAAGATATATTGAATACAAGTAAATGGAATCAAATACATTCACACATATAAACATCATATAACAAGATACACATATGGGAAAAAAGTTCAAATACTTTATTGAATAGAAGAAGGAATTACAACCATCAAGTCTGATTCGAAGTCACTCCTCCAACTTGGATCCCATCCACATCACATCAAAAGCATGACAAAATTGTAGCATAACAATACTTGTCTCAAAGTCAATTATCATAGCAACATTATCTCCTTACAATTCAACATAGTCAAATCCCTGATCACTTAGATGAGTGTTCAATTTATAGGAGGATGAAGGAGGTCATGTCATAAATGGGGGTATTGAATGGCCTTCCATACTTAGAATTGGTTCCATGGAGGAAGGGATGAGAGGATAGGATGCATCTTAACTCATTCCTCATTAATTTTCGAGCTCATAGGAGTTGATAAGTAAGGGAAACTTCTAGATGACTCCAAGAGATAAGAATATTACCCAAACCCTATGTGAATTTCACTCAATCTCGCCCAGAAGAAGTGAAAGAGGGCCTAAGTGCTCTGCAGAGCACCCTGGCATGGACTCAACGGCTCTGCAACACACCCTTACATGGGCCTACCTGCTCTGGTCCCTTTAGAGGTCATTTCAGGTTGTCTTCAAGTCATGAAACTATCTGGGAAGGAGGCATTCAAAAGTGTGACTTGTTTAGGGCATGTAGCAACTGAAATTAGAGTTTGATGAGCCCTAAAACACTGATATGGATGATGGGAGTGATGTGCCCAAATGGATTTGTAACAACTACCCCCTAAAGCATGAAGTTGAAAAACTGTTAATGTCGAATGAAATGCTTTACAATGTGATGAGGAGGTTTCGAAGTGGAAGATGACATGCATCAATTACAATCCATATATCATGATTTTTTTTTTCATGAATTTCTGAGGGAAGGCATACCCATGCTCAACATATAGACTTTCATTACATTTACATAGACAGCCGTCTACAGATATAGAACCATGATCGGAATGACCATCAATGTAAATCCATTGTACATATGATTTAGTACTCCTGAAATCGTAGCCCAGATGGATGAAACTAGATCTGGGGTCTTCTATCTCATTCAATCGTTCTCTCAAGTACAAGCCTAACCATGTGAATATGTGATCTGAAGTCAAACGTGGGAAGAAATTGTTTGATTACCAACCAATGTTGTAAGTCATTAATAGACGCGAAAGAAATCACCGATAATGATAATGATCCTCAAGGTATTGTAGTACATTCTACATGATGTGAATATATGTTTTGATGTCAAACACCATACAAAGTCTTTCAGTCGAAGGCCATTGATGTCAAACTATCGCTGAAAGCAAGAAATTTTCCATTGATGTATGGAAGCCTGAAGGTACTGGAAGGGGGTTTCTAAGTCAACTTCTTGGATAATGTGTTGATGTCGACAAGAAGGGACTCGTCACAGGAGGGTCTTGATGTATCCCACATCAATGACACGAAACAAGTGTAATGATTTTGGAGACGGAATTTGATTTATGACACAAGGTTTAGGAATGGCGGTCAAGAAAATGAACATTTATGGTATTGAAAAGGATGAAGTTTAACTGAATGACTTCTCTTGAACATATCGGTGACACAGAATGAATTGGTAGCATTGACCCAAAACAAAAGTGATGGATGGTGTGATAGACCATAGGTATGATAATCGTCAAGCAGATAACACAACCCAAATAGTCACGGAGATGAAGTGAAAGTGTCATGTTTAAGAGCAACCTACAACCATAAAGTGGTTTTCCCCCTTTTCCCTTTTCCCTAGTCATTGTTGACTAGTACCTCTTTATTTTTTATCAATCTTGAGGAGGATAACATATGCTTGTTGTATTATTCCACCCTTTGGGTGAATCCATCACTATGTGATGTTTTAATGAGTCTATCGAAGCTAAAACTTGGTCTTGTCATGATCAACAAGTTTGTCGCTATTTGATATTTTAACAAGTTTAACGAAAAATATAACTTGGTCCTTTTCATGTTTAGAGAGTTTGAAAAGCGACGAAAAGAAAACTCCACAAGTTCTTTTTTGTAGATTTGTCTCTCAAGCCCGAAAAAGCGTAAAACAATATGAGAGAGAACCTATTAACCATGTTTGGTCAACGTATTCCTTTTTCGTAAATAATCTATCTTAGCCCGAAAAAGGGTTAAACTTATACCGAGTAGATGTCATTTCCAATCCGTTAACGAGTTGAAAAGGACAAGCAATCGGCAATATTTTCATATTTAGGGAGTATGAAAAGAGCTTAAAGAGGACTCCAATTTGAGGAATGAGTGGTGTCTAGGATAGCAACTGGTTCCGATGATTTTGGAACTTCTCAAAACATGTTGATTTCTGTGAATAAGCTGGCTAATAAGACCACTCACTACAACTGTTCCTCAAAAAGGGTAAAACAACCAAGTGAAAGCGTATGATTGACCAAGAAGATAGTGACGATGGAAGGATAAAAAACCAAGGCTCAGTTGATGGAAGAGGTTGATAGAATGGAAATCACAAGGGTTAAAGTGGAGATGGGTTCATTGTTACACAAGCTTGAACCATAGGGAACTGTTACACTAAAATTTGTCACCATGACTATCTGCAGTTAGTATGGCTCCATCAATAGTCATACTATCCTCCTTGGCAAGCCTTATACCTCTGCTCTCCATGTCAAACTTCAAGAAAGAGAGAAATTCTTTAAAAATCATGTTTATCTCTGGGTATGCAGGTTCTCTCTACCTTACCTGCGTGTACGCACTCCAAGTTCATTATACCTGCGTACTTGTACGCTCTGTATGTCAAGGGTGGGGTGCGTACCCCTGTAAAGGTCAGAAGGCGCGAGTTTCATCTTAAAAAAGTTACTTGTGGTCATTTCTAGAGCATTCTAGAAGATTGTTTGACGTGTATTGAGCGCCTCCACATGGTTCATGCATCCCTATGGAAGAGGAACTTATCCCATCAAGAGAGGAGCTACCCCATCCAAAAGAGGGGAGTATCCCATTGATGTTGGACCTGATTAACTTCCTCTAGAACACTATAAATACAGGCATTGAGCCAGAGGAGGGGAGGTTGAAAGCTGAAGATTCCAAAGGGTAGATGCTGCTGGAATTAGGACTTCCTTGTAGAAGCTTTTGAGGAGAGATTACCATCCTTTCTTGTTTCATTTGGAAGTGGGTGAGTTTATCAAAGTAAAGGAAAACTCCTGCTGGACCCTGGGAGGAACTTGCACAACACCAAGGCTTAGGTTGTAATGGTTTCTTTTGTTTCCTATTAATACAAATAAGTCCATTCTTCTAAATAATTTGTTATTAATGAGTTGTTTCATAAACTCCTTGGTCTATATGTTGAATATGTTTTATTTTATGGGATATTCAGGTGCTATGTAATAGTTTGATTGTTAGTGAATGCAGGTTTCGAAGTGAAGGAGAAGCTCATCTGGATCGACGAGGCTGGACTACTACAACAGCGTTGTACTACAGGTAGGATCTAAAACACTTGATTTCTCGTGTGATAAATGCATGTTTAGAGAAGGATTGCTCTTAATCATTTTGTTTCTCACTAGAAAGTCTTAGGCTTCTAGGGAGGTTGGTTTTGTCCCCAAGATTAACTCTTTCCGCATGACAAATTGGCGACTCCACTGGGGAATCCATTGACGTGATTGATTTTTCCTTTGAGTGACACTTTGATCTAAAAAGAGTCATTTCTTTTTTGGTTTTTGGCTGTTTGACTGTGTATTTTGGTGGGCTAGCTTAGAGTTAAGTTAGAATTTATTTTTTCTTAATTTTTCAGTAGTACGCACCCTTTGAGTTGATCACAGTGCGTACCTGTACGCATTGCAGCTTTGTACACAGAGCGTGCACGCACCTGTGCAAACAGGCTCCCTGCGTACCCTATCAAACATTGAGAAATTTTCATTTTTTCCATTTTTTCCCTTAGATTTTGTCTTTCATTAGTTTTTACTACCCTGATCCTCTGGTTATCTGTCAAAGATATTCACCTGAACTTGTTCCGTTAACGTCAAGGGTTTTAGTGAAATTCATAGAAGTTCTTGCCTTAGGGTTTGATTTTTGCATTGGTCCTGTAGTGACTTTGACTTTAGAAGTTGTGAAACCTTGGATCTCTCTGGTTTTGTCAGTCTTCTTAGGAGTCGGGCCTGTCATAAAGTATACCTGTGTGAGCAACCTACCTTTGTGTTGTCTCTTTGCAGAATTTGGAAATAACTTGTTGATTGAAGTTGTGAATTTCATTCTTAAGAAAAAGAACAAAAGAGTTTGATTTTTGTTTTTTGATCGGTTTATGATTCTGCATGAACTGGTCCTTGGTTTGATTGTTACTGAGTAAAACAATCTCGAATCATCTTAGTAGGATTTTGCCTCTTTAGATTTGCTTTTGAGTGAGTTTTCCGTAGATTTTCATAAATTTTGAAATTGATTTTGTTAAAATAGTTTTATATGCTTTATTAAATAGGAAAAATACAAAAACATCACCTTTGCAAAGTTTGTTTTAAGTAGCGTTTGAATTTTTTGAAAGAGATAGGAATTTTCATGCAAGTAATGAGTGGTCATGTGTTGTATGCTTGGAGAAGATAAAGAGATTGTTTCTTTGATTGTCTATTAAGAAAGTTGCTTCTGTCAAAATTTTGCATTCTCCAACTCTCTTAGCTAGGGAATTCATTGAAAAAGAAAACTAGTGTAAATCATCCTAGGTGCATCTTTTTAGTGGATTTGAGTCGAGTCTACACACCATCAGTTTCATGTCCACTACATTTTTCTTAAAGAAAAGCCATAAAATTAACGCTTAAAGTAAAATCAACTTAGCAATTTTTCTTTTACTAGGGCTCTGAAGCACCAATATAGGTCAGGCTAGTGTCTTGGAGTAGGAGAGTAATTAACTCTCCAAGACTACAAAACCAAACAAGTAGCTTATCTTATGATAGGATAAATCCAGTTGTTGCATTTATACTCTAGGAAAGCTCCTCTTAAAGGAGAAGCACGAGCTCGTGTCCAAACTAGTGACGGGAGCAATCCTCCCTCGTTGGGAACGATGCCAGAAACGCACGTATTACAAACGGTAAACCTCAAATTATTGTTGAGGAGCCAGGGGTCACTTATCGGTAAACCTTGGATTATTGTCAAGGAGCCGGTAAGGGGATTGAGCTTTCTACTCAACCCTTGCGTGCTGTCGGAGTGTAGACTATTCCCCCAGGTGTATTTGTTGCTGTTGGTGACCTTAGTGACCATGATCGTAGGATTCTACCCAAGGTGACGGTGGAGGGAAGATCCCACTGTACCTGGAGCAGACGTCGGCTAGAATCACTTGGATTTTCTAGGGGGTTCACTTCACTTGAGAGGGTTAAAGTGGAGGAACTTGGTTCAGTCTATTCATTAAGCAGGTTGCCGGGGTAACTGTTCCACCCGCTATTTCTGTATCGAATCCTACGAGGTTGGATTTCATCACCAACTAGTGTTTTTGGTCCGGAAGCTTACTGTTTGTGTTTGGTTTGACGCCCTAGATTATTTAGGCGTATGTTTCAAATTTGATTGGTTCTTTAGCGACTTTAGGTGGTTTTCTTTGAGATTTTATTTTGTTTTCGTGTGTAGTAGTTAAAAGTTTTTAGTTGTGGCTGAATCACCGAGACACTCCCATCGACTTCAGGGCGAGTCTCCTGAAGTTGTTACTTTGGCCGATTTGTTGAGGCGATCCCGTAGATTGCGGGGTGAACCTCCTGAAGAGGTCCAAGCTCATTAGGAAGGTTTGAAAATCCTTGTAACTACTCCTGGCGGCAGTAGAGTAAGTCCACTTGAAGAAGGAGAGTCTTCGTTGGTAATCCACCCAGATTACCAAAATCTAGAGACAGGTTATAATCCTGAAGCTGTTGCGGTTTCTAAGCTTCCTGGTAGTGTTTCATCTGCCAGTGATACAGGCGAAGAACCTAAAATATCCGAACCTGTTACTCCGACTTCTAGTGTTCCTGGTTCACCTAGGGTAGAACGAGTCATCACCGAAAATATTCCTTTTGGTTTAATTGGTTTGATTTCTATTGAAGAGCTTGCTCCAGAAGAAGATCTAGGCGCTTCTTACCTTGAAGAAGATCTACCTGCTCTCGATCTAAGAGAGCGTGAGTCTATATTTTACAGTCCTCATCGAAGTACTACTTGGTATCTTTCGTTAACAAATTTTTTGGACAACTCAGTAAGTTTTTCTCGACCTCGTTTTCTTTTTCCACCCAGAGGTTTTACTACTCCTGTATATATGTCTAGTCCATCATCTCCGAAAGCCTATTTATACGGCGGTTCGTCTGTTCCTGCTGGGTATCAGTCCATTTCTGGTACTTTTTCAGGAGCATCTCCTTGTCCCTTCGAACAAAATTTATTATCTGGAAGTAGTGGTAATAGTTAATTGAGTGCAGAAGAAATTTTGATGATGTCGGGTCAACCTCAAGGCAGTCAGTTATCGCCTGGGGGGCAACCTCAAGGTACTTCATATGCGCCTGGGGGGCAACCTTAGGGTACTCAATATCTGCCTGGGGGGCAACCTCAGGGTACTCAATTTGCACCTGGGGGCAACCTCAAGGACAGTATATCCCTACGGGACAATAGATTCCTCAAGGTCAACCCCAGGCCCAATATGTGCCCCAGGGTCAACCCCAGTATTCTTATGTACCCCAAGGTCAACCTTCATATCAGTATGTGCCCCAGAATCAATATTCTTACATACCTCAAGGTCAGCAACCCCAGTATCAGTATGTACCCCAGGGTTATCAACCCCAAGGCTAGTATCAACCGCAAGGTTATCTACCGCCTTCAGGTCAACCATATTATCAATCTTACCCTCAACCCGGTTATGGACCTCCATATCCTCAAGGTCAATACCCTGGAACGAATTTGGTGTGGGATCCTTCTCAAAATCCACAAATGTTGCAACCGAATGTGCAGTCGTCTTCCCAACCTGGACAGGCCGCTGGTCCATCTCAGCAACCCGTCCAGTCTACGGCTTCGTCTTCTGCATCTTCTGTAGTCTCTCAGGCTGGGCCTAGTACACCTCGTACTCTACCTCAAACGTCTGATGTGGCTACTACAAAATCTTCTCCATCCACCCCATCTTCTTCTGGAGTATCAGCAGTTCCGGTTTCTATTGTTCCTGCCTCTGTTCCTCAGACCTCTTTACCTCAGTCCTGATCTATGGTTGAGACTTCGGTCCAGATGCCTGTAGGAAGTACGATTGTTGCTTCTCAAACTCAATTTGTTCAACCTCCATACCAGGGACAGTACCAACCTCAATATGGTCCTGTTGCTCAGCAACCAACCTACCAGTATCAACCGTATCTTGGGTACACTTATCAACAACCTCAACAACACCAGTACGGTCCGGTTAATCCTAGTTTTCCGAGAGGATACAATATCCTGAACGTGATTCCTGTTCCAAGTTATCCTGATATCCTCCTCCTGGGGCTGATTTAGTGACCCCAAGTTTTAGAGATCCGAACCGGCAATTGCCTTTCATCGCAACTTTGGATTTACCAGACTTGACGCGCCTAACTAACGATCTAATCAATTATCTTCTGTATTGGCCGCCAATACCGAATAAGTTGCCCAGTGACATACCCAAGTTTGAAGGTAAGTCTGGAGAGGACCCATCAAATCACGTGCTGACTTACCATCTCTGGTGTGCATCAAATTCTATCTCGTATGATTCGATCCGCTTACGCCTTTTCCAGCGTACACTCATTGGTCTCATGGCCAAGTGGTACATTGAGTTACCACGGGCCTCTTTTTACAATTTTAGCCAGTTAGCCACATCGTTCTTAACTCATTTTTAGTTTCCGGTCAGATATGATAATGGCACGGAGTTACTAACTTCACTAAAACAATTGACGTCCATGTATATTTCCGATCGTATTCACGAGTGGAGACGTCGACGAAGGTTAGTGAAAGTTTTTATCCCGAACCAAATCTTAGCTGAATGGTTTGTTAAATCATTGTTACCAAAGATTACTGAAGATGTCGCTAAGGCCGGTGTAGTTACTTAGGAGCAAGTCATTGCTCAGGCGCAGTACCTTGACTTGGTTTACACTCAGTTGGGTACTTTACACGAGAAGATCCCAGATCTTCCAAGTTCAAATCAAATCGATGCTGCTCCTTCGGGATCTCATGCCGCTGATGGTATGATCGGTATGGTGAACACCAAGAGTAAGAAGAAATCCTCAAAGAATTCTTCTCCCATAATCACCCTACCTGATTCCCCGATAGGTGAGTCTTCTCTTGAAATTTCCGCCGATATTCACGCTGTAGAGACATCTACGGTCAAATAAAAAAACAGTGGAAAGAAGAAGGGTAAGATGAAGAATAAAGCAAACAAAGCTCCTAAGGAGAAATTAGAAAAGTCGAAAACCAACGACGAAAAGCCCAAACCTAAATATCCTTGTCTTATTTGTGAGGAAGATTGTTATACAAGAGATTTCCCTCATCGGGCTGAGGTTGTGAAAATATTCAAAGGTTCCGAGACTCCTGCTATTTTGAAAGATCCATTTCCAAAGTAGGAGACTAAAATGATAGGTTCTTCCTCAAGTACCAGTGAAGCACCCATTTTGATGATGTCTCATGTGAGGATTGTGACTCGATCGCAAGGTTATGGTAGTAAGAATCCTGTTGATGGTAAGGAAGCAGAATCTTCTCACTCTAACCCA
>APFE030047797.1:0-14478 GCA_000404065.3 Pinus taeda
AAATAAATAAAAATAATAAAAATAGTAATAACTACACTAAAGCTCTAAATAAGAATAAATAGTAATAAAACAAAGAAAGCAATAAAAAGAATTAGTAAAGCTATCAAAAAGAAGAAAATAAAAAAAGAAAGCTAAAAATCAAAAGAAAAGTAAAGAAATAAAACAAGAAGACTAAAAATCAAGTTGCATGTAGACACATGGAGTGTGTGCATGTGGTTCCCCATCCAATGTTGTTCTATTTAATAAATGGTGAGGAAGATGGGAGGCATTCCATCATTCCGAGATTCTATCTTTCATTCTCTGGGGAGAATGGTATACGAAGACTTAGGAGCACTGGCAGTAGTCGTTGATTGAGGGCTCGGGGGTGGCCAGTTGTAGCAGAATCCTGCACAATTGAGCCTACGGTTGGGAGGAGAGTCGTCCCCAAAATCTTGTGATCACTTCGCAGACTGCAAGTACAGGTAATATAGGTAATTTCATTTGTAAGAATTTGTTTTCCCATCCAGACATAAATTTTAGTTTTACTTTCTGTTGTTACAAAAGGGGCAGTGCAGAATCAAAACAAGAAGCCAAGGGAGTCACTTGGAAGTTAAGTGAAAAGCCAAGAGAGTTGTAAACTGATATAGGGCCAAAGAAGCCAAATATGAAGAGCCAGAGCTAGAGTCAGAGTTGAAGAGCCAGAGTTGAAGAGCCAAAGTCAAAGCCAAGAGCTAGAACCAAGAGCCATGAGCCAAAGCCAAGAGCCAGATCCAAGAGCCAGAGCTTCAAGAGCCAGGGAATGACATGATGCCTGAACCCACTGTTTCGGTGTAAAACAGTAGGAGTTGAGCCAAGTGCTTGGAAAAGGACCTATCATAATCCCAGAGAGCCTATTTAAGTTGAGTAGAGCTCAAGGAGATGTAGCCCAAGAGTTTTTGGTGAACTCCAAATTAAATTATTGTCTTATGTGCTTGTTTTACTGTTGCATTAGTATTTATTGTATGTAATTATAGATCAGTTTTAGCATATTAATTTACAACACCTGAACAATTTAAACAAATACTATCATACACCTTAATATTAAGCACTTATTATTTCCACATTGGTCAATCAATAAGACTTGGGAATATTTAAAGCTTTGGGAGTTTGAGAGCTTCTTGTAAGTTAAACAAGAAGCCTAAGTGCCCCATTTTTAGATCAGGTAAAGGGCAGAGTGTTCAAGAGCTTACTCAAGAGTTCACAAAGAAATCATTGGTGCTTGGTATTTCGTTGGATACATGTGAAACTTTATTAAAATACATCGACAATTTACATTCACATTTGCAGCATACATTATTGATGTTTAATCCTAATGATTTTGATGAAGTGTTTGTTTATGTCATACATATTGAATCAGGTGGTAGACCATTCAATTTTTCACAGAAACCATCCAGACAATTGGAAATCAAGGATTCCAAACACATAAAGAAGAAGGGTAATCTGAAGGAAGAGATCGGTGACAGTTCAGATGGAAGGTGAAAGACCTACTTGTACTCATTGCCAGATGATCAGACATGATGAGTCCAAATGTTGGAAACCTCACCCAGAACTGAAACTGAAGAAGTTCCAAAAGAAGAAAGGTGAAAATAAGGCCAATAAAAAAATCCAACAAGATTTTGGCTTTGAATCAAGTGATGAAGGTAGAATAACCGCAATGGCTTCAACAGGTAAAACTTCTGATACCAGTTTGAGTTCTAACACTTCTATACCTTCTTCAAACCGAAACCATCTAAATGAGGATAAAAGGGTTAAATTATTTCACATAAGGATAACTTCTAAGCACACAAAGATAGATACATTATTTAACAGTGGATCACAGGAAAATTTAATATTTGAATATTTGGTTAAGAAATTGGGTTTGGAGACACATAATCATCCAAGACCATACCCTCTAGGTTGGCTAAATAAAGAGACTTAGATTAATGTCACAAAGTAGTGTCGATTAAAATTTTCCATAACAAATCACTACATTGATGAAGTAGATTTAGATGTGATTCCAGCAGATATATGTGGAGTAGTGCAAGGAGTCCTTATCTCTATGATCATGATGCAATTTTTTATAGGAAAGAGCATAAATATCACCTTATGAAAGATGGGATTGAATTTATTGTCAGGACACATAAACTTAAAACGCACTTCGATTTAGTTTCAATTAATTAGATGAAGAGATTAATAAGTTCAAGTAATAAATATTTACTTATGGTTGTGAAAGAACCACATAAGGATCAACATGATTCTTTTTTAGGTTGCGAATCTAACTTCAAAGATAGATTGGTTAAAGTGGTAGATTCTTTTCAAAATCTATTTAAGGAACCAAAAAATATTCCTCCAAAAAGAGAAATACAACATGAAATACAATTAATGTCAGATGCCCCTCTTCCTAATATTAGAATGTATTACCTATCAATTATAGAGAATGAAGAAATAAAGAAACAGATACAACAATTGGTTGAAAAAGGTTTTATTCGGCCTAGTTCATCTCCATGTGGCTCACCCATAATCTTGATTCCTAAGAAAGACGGGACATGGAGAATGTGTGTCGACTTCAGGGCCTTAAACAAAATAACAATAAAAAACAGGTATCCTCTTCCCAAGATAGATGATTTATTTGATTAACTAAAAAATGTTGTCTATTTCACTAAGCTAGATTTAAGAAGTGGGTATCATCAAATCTTCATAGTATAAAATGACATCTGGAAGACTACATTCAAAACTAGACAGGGACTATTTAATGGTTGGTAATGCCTTTTGGTTTGTGTAATGTACCAACAACTTTCATGTGCGTTATGAATGATGTTTTCACTCATAAATTGATAAATTTGTCATAATCTACTTAGATGACATTCTGATTTTCAGTTCCAATATCGAAGAACATGTTAAGCATATTAAGCATTTTTTCAAAGTATTGAATAGAGAAAAATTGTACCTTAAACTTTCCAAATGTGAGTTTGGGAAAACTTCACTAAATTATCTTGGTTACATAGATGGAGGTGGAAGTTTAAAAATAGACCCAACTAAAGTTGATGTGCTTGTTAAGTGGCCAAGACCATAGAATGTGATTGAAGTTAGAAGCTTTTTAGGTGCAATTCAATGTTGGTGAATATTTATTGCTTAGTTTTCTTTGATTGTTTTACCATTACATGCTTTAACAGGTTATAAAGTTCCCTTTCAGTGGGAAGGTAAACAACAACAAAATTTCGATACCCTTAAGAAAAAAATAGTCACAACAACAATATTAGCTTTATCAAATATTCAACAACCATTTGAAATTGAAATAGATGCTAGTGGTTATGCAATGGGTGCAGTCTTACTTCAAAAAGGGAAACCAATTTGTTTTCATTCAAAAACTTTTTCTAAGGCAGGAATGAACTATCTGACATATGACAAAAAACTATTTGCTTTGGTTGAAAGTGTTAAGAAATGGAAGCATTATTTAATGGGTAAGGAAATAGTGATTCACACAGATCATCAGCTGCTTTAGTACTTACAATCTCAAATTAAGTTGCAACAATTTTGTCATTACATATGGATGGGATTTCTTCATCAATTTCACTTAGTAATTAAGTACAAGAAAGATGTCACAAAGAAAGTAGCCTATATGTTATTTAAGCCATCTTTGAATGCTTCCATAGTTCTACATAGTAGTTGTTTAAAGCATGAATGTTATATAGAACAATGTAGAATGGATGTTAATTTCAAAGATATTTATGAATCACTAACTGAGGGTGCTTAGGTGGAAGAAATCAATTATCATGTTCATGATAGGTTGTCATGTCATCTAGGTAAGTTATGCATACCATGGACAGAAAGAGTGCATGTTGTTCGAGAAGCACATTCTTCTCACATTTCAGGACATTTTGGAGTAAGCAAAACAATGGCAAAAGTTCAAAGTTATTGTTACTGGCCTTGTATCTATGAAACTGTTGCTAAATACATTAAAGGATATGTGATGTGTTCGAATAGCAAACCAGGAAATCAAAAGATTTTTCTATACATGCCATTTCTAGTTCCTTTGCGACCATGGGACAACCTTTCCATAGATTTTGTTGAAGGACTTCCTATGTCCAAGACAGAGCATGATTACTTGTATGTTTTGGTCAATAGATTCAGCAAAATGTGTATTCTTGTTCCATGAAAAAAGCAAGTGACAGTTGATCAGACTGCAAATATGTTCTTCGATCAGGTATGGGTTCATTTTGGGTTACCTACTTCTATTATTTTTGATCGAGACACTCATTTTCTAGGAGAAATTTGGTCCACTTTTTGGGAAGTCATGGACACAAAGCTGAAGAAGAGCAAAAATTTTCATCCACAAACCAACAAACAAAATGAAGTGGTGAACATGACATTCACACATATCCTCCGAGGGTATCGCAGTAACCATCTAAGTTATGGGATGAATATTTATCTTATGCACAACATTCTTACAATCGAGCCTTACATTTGTCCACTAGTCGAGTGCCATTTGAAACGTGTTTTGGGTATCTACTAAAGTCACTAATGGATTTCATGTTTGGTGAAGAGAATAAAGTTGGTGAACATGATGATGTGAACAAAGTAGTTAATTTGATTCAATGGATACAATAGATACATGCAGCAGTGCATGATTAGTTAGAGAAGGGTCATGCCAAGTATAAAATGTGCCATGACAAGCATCGAGTCGATCATCATTTTTAGGTCGACGATTAGGTATGGTTGTATATTAGTAAAGAGAGGTTGAAAGGAGAAGGTAAGAAACTGAAACCCATTAGGTATGGCCCTTTCAAGATTATGGAAAAGGTTGGAAATAATTTTTTTCTATTAAATTTACCTCCTTACATGCAAATTTACTCAGTTGTGAATGTGGAAAATTTGAAATTGTATGAACCTCCGTTGATCATGGATCCCAAGGAAGATACATAGATTTTGACTGTTGATGATTTGGCACCTGAGTATATGAATGAGTTGCAAGAAGATATCATCTTGGAGAGGGAGATTCGATGTTCAAGGCATGGAGATGTTGAATATCTTCGAGTAGGACTCAAGTGCATGAACCTGAGCAAGGCAAGGTGGATGGAGATCGGAAAAGTGAGGGAATTGTACCCTCACCTGGTATCTAGTTAAAATCAAACTTTTGTGGTGCTAAATATTTCAAGTGTTCTTCAGTTCTTTCGGTTTTGGTTTTGTTGTTAGTTCATCATGGTGGAATTGTGGTCCAAATCAATGTCACAATGTGACAATTGTTGTATATGGTTTATTTCATTATAAGTAACCACCCTAAATGGGAATCTAACTCATTGTAGTAAAATTACGCTAGAAGTCCTATGGTGAAACATGTTTAAAAAATACCTAATGCAAACCTCAACCTAAACCTAGAAACCTAAACCCTAACACTACAACCTCTTAGCCTTTGTACAACACTTCAAAAAATCGTAAAAACATTACAAATCACCCACGTGCCTTTAACTGTCAGTTTAAAACCACAATGGAACTATGAAGGGTCAGGCTCATGTGAGTAGATATGCTAAACAACATGGTAAGGGTTGTAGCGAAGTATTAACACAGCCCTAAGCACGGAGGAAAATCACAGTGGGACCGTTATCACCTAGATTGACCTTAGGCTGAAGGAAGGTAATGCCAGGGTAACCACAAGCCAAGCTTAGCCAAGTAGCTAGCCCTACTAGGCTAGGAGAGGGCTCTCTCCTAAGGATATCAGTCAAGATGACTAGATCAGGTAAAGGATTGAAGCTAGATATAGTAGCTTGAAAGTTTTGATTGGATTTTGTAGAGGTTTTGCCAATTTAGGAGGAGCTGAGAAATTTAGGTCTGGGAAATTAGGTCAGAAATGCAAGGTGTTCTATGGGGCAAGGTAGGCATAGACTTCAGCACTCTAGGGATTGATGAGGTAAGATTTTTAAGACTGGTGAGAAGCTAAGAAGGGCATGTGACAATCATGGATCCTTCCTCGACTATAGAAAACATGAAACAATGAATGGTTTCCAAGACAAAGCACTAATGCAATGAATTCTGTTTGTCAGATTTGAAAACATTCAACTAGAAGTAATGAAATT
This sequence comes from Pinus taeda, assembly GCA_000404065.3. Lineage (NCBI taxonomy): Eukaryota > Viridiplantae > Streptophyta > Pinopsida > Pinales > Pinaceae > Pinus > Pinus taeda. Next base: position 6,069 of record APFE030047797.1, read on the forward strand.
ATTAATGGCATACATAAAACATATAAACATATAATCACAGAAGAATAAAATGTACTAGAACTCCATACCACAGGGATCCCATAAAAATAGCTGCAATTCTTATTAATTTCCTGCCAAACTGGTTACAAAGGTGTACAATCAAGCTCTGAGCATCCACACTGAGTGCAACCAACAAAATGACTGAGAAAATACATGATATAGGCCCCAAAACAACTAATCCTAGCCTCAAGGGTTGAATCCATGAGAGGAGGAATAGTTGCACAAAAGACTGAATTGATAGCTAAAGACTAGAGTGGTCAAATTGAATCATTCCTAGTATGAAGTAAATTGATTCATTACATGCCACTTAGGCCATTCATTTGATGTATCTACCCTAGGTAACAAAAATAAAATTTAATTACATCATCATCATGAATTACATCAATGGAAAATCAAAATCCCACAGGTGGAAAGTATTTTCTGAGAGAAACGATGAAAAATTTGGCTACCTGTCAAGTGTGTAGCGCTAGTGTCAAATGCATGGCGCTTGAAGGAAGTGTGCAATGCCATCTTCAGGGTGAGTTTTGACTACCTTCTTGGTGTCCAAATATAGCTCAAGGTAGGTCATTGGAAAGCCTATCCTGTCTAGTTTCTAAATTTAGCTTGATTTGCCCCTCCAAAACTACAATCTCCCAAGACTGCTCAAATGTGCAAGGCCTAGCTGAGAGAATAGGCAGAGACATGATTTTTAGGAGGTTTTTTGCTTTTTCCACCTAGTATTTATGACTTTCGAATCTGGAAACATGGATTTATTGAGTGTAAATGGTCCTCTGCATCTAATGGTTGCGGCCATTCCTCCAAAAGATGCCCCAAAAAAGTGCTTAACACCTAGGAAGGGGCTGATACAAAAATTGCCTCAAGAAAATAGGAAATGCCAAAAGAAAAAAAATGAGTTCAGGGTCTTCAAAAATGGTTGACATAGCTGATGTGAAAGGTGACTAATCATGGAGCGAAGCCTCCACTAATAGGTCAAGATTGTCCTTCTCCTTCTGATGAGTTAAGGCCTCAATTTTTTCATGAGCCCGTTTGAGCTTGGCTCTAGAAATTTTGTTTCTCATGGCATAGTATTTGGCCATTCTTCTTTGAACCTCTATATCTCTATTAGCTTTAGCTAGAAAGTCCTCAAGATGAGTGTTAGCCCTTTCAAGCCAATATTCTTGGTTCCCGTTCATCATTATTCAAAATTGTTCATTTAAGGTTAGTTGGTTGGAAAGTTGAGCGTCTTTTACTCTTTCAAGCTCCAAAGCTCTCTTTAAGCCTCTAGTCCTAGGCCTCCTCCTGGGAATTTTTTCCTCCATGGGCTCACCATAGTCACCATAGGCTTCCTCAAGTTGGACTTTAGTCTTTTCAGCTTCCCTTTTAGTTTTGATGAGTCAAACTTCCATAAGCTCATGCTTGGTCTCCATTTGCCTATTTTCCTGTTCATAATAATATATAATGTATTTTTCTGTTTGTAGATTCACCTACAACTCACCTATCAATGTTTCTTGATCTTGAAGGATCATTCTAGTGTTTTCCTTTTCATCTTCCTCACCTAAGTCCATTAAGTCAAAATCTTGCTCAGTTTTAGGTGGGTCTCCTTCCTGTCTTTGCATTTCTGTTTCAAACATTTTTTCCTTTCCTTTCTATACCTACTTTGTTGATGAAGAAAGGAAGGCCCCTCCCACAATCTATGGGGCAAACACTTTCCCATATCCTTTCTGATAGGTGTGCACCACAGTACCTAAATTAGTCCCTTCAGGCTTGCTGCTTTGACCTTTATTTCTTTGTTCTTTGTCACTCTCCTTTTTCCTGTCAGATGAAAGAAGAGGTCCATGGAATGGTGATAATGGGGGTGATGGTAGATGAGATGATGATGGAATACCTTGAACATTTTGAGTGGAAACTTGAGTGAAAATGGGGTTAGCTATAAATGTACTCCATGCAATGTTAAATTCTTTAAGGTGATAAAGAACTATGATCTTTATGAGGGAATGGTGAAATAAGCTTTTCATTTGACCTTTGTATTCTCTTTTTTGGAAAATGTAAGCCATCTTCTCAACACTCCTGAAAAAGATTGTACAATATATTGAGCATTTAACCCTAGTGAAACGCATAAGTAATTGGATGTGGTAAGAATAGACCCTAAAGAACCTACCCTCACATGAAAAATACTTCATTATAATCTTCATCATAGGTGCATATCTATCAAGGAGGTATGAAAAGAGAAATAGCCTTTTCTTTCACTTCTGTACCTAGGTTTGATGTATGGTTCATAAAAATTTGCTTCTATTTCACCCTGCTTGAACCATTTTTCCCCAACTTCTGGAATCCCGATGGCAGCTGATATGATGGCAACAGATAATGTGAAGGTTATGCCTACAAGAGTGACTTGGTTATCTTGTATTTTGGTTATGAAAATCCTAGTCAACTCAGGGTGGAACTGGACTGCTTGAACCTGCTCACAAAACTCAAAACACCCTAACCATTTGAAGGATGTCACTATCATAGGAGAAGCTAGGAGCTCTTTGAGATTTGTGGGCTCAAACCTGTGGATTTTCCCTCCTTTATGTGGCCTTCTCTGCTTTATGTTTCCCTCTCTCTCTGATTCCTCTGCTTCACTGTGTGGCCTATATCCTTCATCAATCATGGTGTCTTTGTTATGAAACCCTAAGTAAATGGTAGGGGAATGCAAGTGTTTAGGAAGGAAAAAAAAAGGGAAAGGTAGATGGGAGTCTGATAGGTGTAGGGATAGAGGTCTCTAAAATGGGATATAGGGTATTGATCATGTATATTTTGGGAAATGGGTAGCTCTCTTGCAAAAATCAAGGTTTAAATCTAGGGTTTTGAGTGTGAGACTAACACCAATATTGATTTCTTTCTTCGGAGATTGAGAAAATAACTTTGAGGAGAGGGAAAATGATGTTTGAAGAGGATACTTACTTGTTTTAAGGTTGAGGAGGTATTCGGAACACTAAAGAACAAATATGGGAAAAACTGGACAAACGTGTAGCGCCGAGAGGAAGTGCGCAACGCTTCAGCGGAGTGTGCAGTGCCTAAAGGGAGTGCACAGTGGTTGAAGGCAGTGCGTAACACCAAGAGGAAATGCGCAATGCCTCCACTGTTTCTACTGATTCGACGTCAAATTGTAAAAAACACTGCTGGGGTTTGCTCAATGCGGTGTAAAAAGGAAATAAAGAAGATATGAAGGCAAAAAGATATTTATACACTCTTGAATTTAATCTTTAGCTCCTCAAAGCCCCTTTTCTCATTTTTTTTTTCACTTCCATCGTTCAACTCTGCTTTAATGCTTTTACTTCTTTATGTCTTTGCAGGTGGATAAATGTTCAATTTGACTTTGAGTTTTGCAGTGTTTGTTCATCTTGCAGCAAGTAGAAATGATTTGGTGTAGCTGAGATCCATTATTACATATAGGAACTTAAAATTACATATTAAATACAAATAAACTTAATATACTCTATTTTCGCCTCAAAAACATGTTTTTGAGGTGAAAATTACATTAGGTTTAAAAAATAATAACTTAGTAGCTTATGACTTACAAATCGTCATGCTCGTTTTATCAATCATCCTCATACTCTTTCTGACCTTTATTTACCTTTTAACATCAAACTTTTGATCTTCGTGGTGAAACTCTAAGACCTAATGAAATCATGCCCTATTACCTAATGAAATCATGACTGCAGATTGATTATGAAACCATAAGTGAAGACAATTTGAAGAAGGATCAGCAAGTATACTCTACGAGGAAAAAATTTATATTTTCTGAAGAGAGAACACCCATCAGTGGATTAGTATATCATGATCTAATGGATTGATGCAAAATTGTCAGTATGGGACCCCTAAAATGAAAATGGAAAGAGTGAATTTTGATGCCTCATGGAAGTATGTAGATACTGACACTAACATTGGCCTTATTGGGGATGGCATCTCCTTGGAGATGTCAAGAACACCATAGACCAAGTGCCTCATCCAATGGGCAATATGGTCAAAACCAAAAAAAGTGAAAAATGACTCGATACAATTGAACATTGACTCTCAACCAAACTAACTCAAAACTTGACTATAAACCAAATCAATCAAACTTGACACTAATCATTTAAAATTTATAACCTTCACTTCTAGCCCTAAGCTCAAATGACAGTGGACTTGAAAATCAAATTGGTATACACAACGAAGGTGTAGTAACTTCAGGAAACAACCTCAAAAGTAGTAATGCTTCAAGAGTCTACCATTCACTAGCCCTCCTAAACAATTCTGACCATTCATTTCCTTTAACAAAAAGGAATTTTATCCTCGATATGCTAAGATTTTATATGGTCCTTTCCATATATTTTCAAACTTACCATGCTTTCCTTTTTCCTCATTTTGTGCATCCCACCACAGCACTACATCCTCTAGCTAAAACTTTTCTGCTTTGGTTTTGCGGTCATAGATCTTCTTTATACTTTCTTGCAACCGGAAAGTGTTTTGGGAAACCTCATCCCTTGTTTGTTGAAGGTGAATCATTTTATTAATTCTATGTTGAATGTTGTCCTCTTTTCTACCAGCTTCCTATAGTAATCTCATGATCGAGACTGGAAGTGATGTAGGAAATACTGTATCAGTTCCATAAACCAACTCAAAAGGTGACATACCTATGGATTTCCTACTACTCACTCTGTCAGCCCATAAGGCATTAGCAAGCTTTTGATGTCAATTCTTCTTATTTGCCTCCAACATTTCTTTATTATATTCACCAAGGACTTATTTGACGACTTGACCAATCTATTGCCATGCGGGTAGCATGCTGTGGAATGAACAAATGTAATATTGTACTTGTTGCAAAACTCCACCATCTTTTCGGACTTAAATGCCACAGCATTATCTGTTATGATCTTGTGAGGACAACCAAAACGTGACAAGATATTAGATTCTAAAAATTCGATAATTATCGTATCTGTGGCCTGCCTTGTCGGAATGGCTTCAATCCACTTGGTGAAGTAATCAGTGGATGTCAAGATCCATCAATGCTATGCTAATGATATAGGATGGATTTCACCTATGAAATCAAGTCCCCAATGCTAGAAAGGTGCATTTACTTCAATTGGTTTCAAAGGAAGAGGAAGTAGCTTCCTTTTTCCTTGAAGAACTTGTCATTCAGGATAGCTCATCACTATCTTATACAAATCTGAAAATAAAGTCAGCCAATAATATCCAGCTCTCAACTCTTTGTTAGCTGTTGTTTTCCAAAACAAATGCCTGCCACAATCACCTCTATGAAAAGAATTCATCAACTGCTAAGCTTCGTCTTCAACCAAAAAATTAACAATAACCCCTCTCGGATCCTTCCAATAAAGAGCACTATTTAAAATGTAGACTTTTGTTGATTTGAGTTTTATTTATCTACCTTCGCTTCTTGACATTCTAGGAGGTGGTGAAAGATGTTGAAGAACATAAACTATACCAGGATAGCACGGTGATCGGAGAAACATTTTTGAGACTTCAATGAGCGAGCTACCATCTTCGTCCTCCGACATTGCTACAATGAGATTTATGTCCAGAGCACAGAGATTTGAATTTACCATTAGTTTTTCTAAGCCTTTTCCCTTAATCAGTTTAGTGGGTTTAATCTCCAAATCATATTCCAACATTGCTGCTATCCACTTACCTCTTCTTCCCTCCAGATCAGTTTGCATCAGAACGTCCTTTACTGTTGCATTAGGAACATATGCTATGGTATGTGAATGCAAAATGTACACTCTGAAATCCTTCAATGCTTTTATGAGAGCCAACATTTTTTTCAATGATATTTTACCGCAAGGCAGCATCTCGAATAGTCCTACTGAAAAAAGCAATGGGTTGCTCAATCTGATCTCTTTTTTGCATCAATACCGCAGCCATGGTGTGCTCGGATGTAGATGAAAATATAATGAAATCATGAGTGTAATCAGGACTAATCAAGTCTGGGGCTATGGTCAAAGCAAAATTTACCAAATTGAACTATTTCATGGCATCCTCAATCCATTTCACAATGTTGTTCTTTTTCAACATATTAGTCATTTCACATGAATGTTTAGCCAAATTGGGTATAAATTTGCGTAAGAAATTCACTTTACCATTGAAAGCCTGAATCTCCATTCTGTTGCATGGAAAGTCTATATGAGAAATTTCCTCCACCCTTGAAGGATAAATGCAAATACCGTCTTTAGAAATGAGAGGACCAAGGATTTTACCCTTGTCCATGGAAAAAATATTTTTCTTGGGGTTGAGAGAATTCCTGAACTTCCTACATTTCTGAAAGACAATCCTTAAGTGGTGCAAGTGTTCATCATCAAAACTAGAAAATATCGTCAAATCATTTAAATAAAAAACCACGAAAACATCCTTCTCATTAGCAAAAGCGATGTCCATCTCTTACTGGAAAGTGGCTTCGAAATTCTTCAATCCCAATGGCATTTTGGCATACTGAAAAGTTCCCCAAGGTGTTATGGAGGCAGTTTTGTCTTGGTCTTTTTCATGGATCAGGATCTAATTATATCCTGAGTAACCATCAAGTAGTGACATCCGTGATGCTCCAACTACTCTTTGCAGAATATGGTCCATCTTTGGAAGTGGGTAATTATCCTTTAAGGATACTTTGTTCAAGTTTCAGAAATCTATGCAAAACCTTATTTCTCTAGTCTTCTTTTGTATTGGGACCAAATTCAAAATCCAATCATAAAATGTGATTGGAACAATGATGCCAACTTTGAACAATATATTCACCTCTTTCTTGATGGATGGCAATAACTTTGGATTGATGATTCTCAACTTCTGTCTGGAAGGCTTTTGATCCAGATTGATAGGAATAGTATGTTGAATTATATCCTTGTCATACACTTTAAAATCTGAATAATCCCACGTAAACACATCAGAAAATTTAGAAAGTAATCTAACTTGATGTGCCTTTACCTTAGGAGACAATGCTTTTGATAGCTTTACAATCTTGGGCTTGTCAACTATTCCGAGATTTCCATCTTCAACTCCTTTATCGGTAGGAACCAAGCTCAGTTTTCTTGCAACATCATCCTGAACTCCTCTAAAGGTATGAGACCTCTAGGAATAATGTTATCCTTCAATTGTAATAACTCCATTTTATTCACCTCAATCTCTTGTTCATTGGTATCATAATCATCATCAATGGAAGCATTTTGAACTTCCCTTCATTCTACAAAAAGGCATTGATTTCATTATCATCCCAAATCACTTGCTAATACCTTAAATTATCTGGAACAGAAGTCTAGTGTTTGACATGAATTTCAAACTTGTTACTAGAGTTCATTGGGATCTTCAAATTGCTTGCCGCAGTGGCGAGTGAATCTACAGTAATGTTTTCAGTTCAGGGTACTGTTATCATGTTATATTCAGGAAACATTCTCAAAATATCTAGGACTACATTTCTGTAGGCTCTCATCTGTAGATGCTTTGCTTGATACTCTCCCTTTACTTGTTTGATCACCAGCTCTGAATCACCATAGACAAAAATCTTTTCTGCATTCGGTTTCTTCAAAATTTTAAGACCTGTAATAAAAGCCTCATACTCGCTTCATTATTAGAGCAATCAAAAGCCAACTTGTAAGAACATACTCTTACATTACTTGGGACTTTGGTAGGCTGGAAACTAGGGCTGCAAATCCAAATTCCATGCTCCAAAGGCTAGCTTCATCTTCTAAATGTTGAAATTCAGTTTCCTTCTCCACCTTACCTTGACTGATTACTTCATTTTTCTACTCTTCACTGACCTTGTGCTGCTATGTAGGCTACTCAGAAGAGCTTGCTATTTTATCTTTTTCCTAATTAAGGACTTCCCTAAAAATTTTGGAAATTTCTAGTACATCATCTACTTCTACAACCTGAATATCTAAATCATTTAATCTGCTATCAAAGTACAAAACAAATGATTCTAAATCAGTATGTCTAGCATTTATTGGATGATTCAAAAGCTCCTCTTTACTAGTGACCATGTATTTCATTTTCTTCTCCCAGTATAATTTACTCAATTAACTAAAAACGGTAATGGTAGCATAAGAGAAGTCAAGTTGTAAAGTTCCCTTGAGTTTGGCATGCCACGATCTAGAGAAGAGCATACCGAATCGAAGTGGAATATCAACAACAACCACATCCATCAAAACATTTTTCTCTGGTATTTGATCTAAAAACACTACCAGATCTTTGATGAAAGCAATGCAACAAACTCTACCGAAGTTAAAGGAGTACAAATCATGGTATTTCTAGGTAATATCCAAACCCAAATTCTCCATAATGTCTTTAGGCATAAAATTATGAGAAGCTCTGAAATCCAACATGGCATTACGAATAATTTACTCATGCTATCTAAGACTCAAATAAAAGG
>APFE030047803.1:0-11110 GCA_000404065.3 Pinus taeda
CGAATCCCTGAAATGTCAATGCTGCCAAAAGTCCTGCGAAAATCACGCCCAGGTATAGGAACCCACACAACTACTCAGATCTGGATGGCGGATCTGAGGGATCTGAGAGATTTGGATGGCTGATCTGATAGATATGAACGGCTGAACTGATTGCTACTGCGGATCTGATGGATCTAATATATCGGAATGTCTATTCTGATAAATCTGAATTGTGGAACTAATTGTTGCTGTTGTTGCAAAACCCCACTTGCGAGCTCTGATCTGGCAGAGATTATGTGTGATCCCATGATAGAGAAGGGAACTAGGGTCTTCAGGCTACAGATCGCAATATACATAAAGGTCTGATAGTAGTACTTAGCCTAATTTTTCAAGGCACTAACCAAGGAGGATCAACCATACCTTTAGCCATACAACCCGACTACCCTATCGTATGGGCGAGTAATCTCTATGAGTGTTGTTCTCGATGTACTGTAGCAACAAGATGGCCGACGGTTTATCTATGGCGAGGTTTCAAGGGAGATAGGAGGCTTCCGATATACCCAAAAGGTACTTGGAAGATATTCCGTGTGCGGTTCTATCTAATGCACTACTACTCGAAGGGGTACCCATAGGGGTTACAAGGGAGTCCAACAAGTTGACCACCTCTTGTATTTCCTACTTGCATGCCTCCCCAAATCTGCATGTTTATGCGCTCAATGACAGATCCCATGGTCTAAAGACGCCGGAACACGTCTCTAGCCAAAAACAAATTGCTAAAAAATGGAGATCCCACTGGCCCTAGAAAGCGCTCTGATACCACTTGTTATGCTCTTAACCTGCAAGACGATACCAGAATACCAAATATGCGAAGAAATATACCCAAAACATAGAACAAGAGCAATAACAACAAGTATTTTATTATTCAGAAAGCAAATTTCACTTACCTCTTCGAGGGGGCAACCTCCAATAAAGCTGAGCTTGATTACAAAATAAGACATGATGCTCCTCGCAGGGAGTCTCTATCCTTTATATAGGATTCATACATGCAATGCCATGGGGCAATACCATGGTTCTTATTAATACCATCTATCTAATACCATGGCCCATTTGCAACTAACTGTGGTCATGTCATTAAGTGCGGGTTAACCAATTACAATTATTAATATGGGCTTTAATGACTCTTTACTTAACTATAACTATGACTCGATGATACTACATAAATAAGGGGGTTAGGGTGGGACCCTAACAACATGTTTGAGAGATATAAATGCATGTTGTGCTTCATCATTCCAAAGGAATGAATTTTTCTTGAGAAGGTGAGTGAGGGGTCTAGCAATGCGACCATAATTGCAGAAAAATTTGTGATAGTAGCCAATGAGACCCAAAAATCCTCTCAAACTCTTCAAGGTATTTGGTTGAGGCTAATCCTACATTTCTTGGATCTTTTTGGGATCCACCCTGACACCTTCATGTCCCACAATGTGGCCCAAATACTCAATTTCTTCCATGCCAAAAGAGCACTTAGAAAATTTGACAAATAATTTATGCTTCTGGAGCAGTTGCAAGAGCAAATCTACATGTTGAAGATGTTTTTCCTAGGTGAGGTTGTAGATGAGGAAGCCATCAAAGAAAACAAGGACAAATTTTTGAGATATGGTTTGAGCAGGTGATTCATGAGGCTCTAAAAAGTGGATTGGGCATCACAGAGACCAAATGGCATGAACAGGAATTCATAATGGCCTTCATGAGTTCAAAAAGTCGTCTTTGGAATGTCTATTTCTTTCATGCGAATTTGGTGATAGCCTGAGCAAAGGTCGAGCTTAGTAAAGAATTGAGCCCCATTTAGTTCATCTAGCAAATCATCAACAACCGGGATGGGAAATTTATCTTTGAACGTCAGCTTGTTGAGGGACCTGAAGTCTGGACACATACGCCATTCCCCATCTTTCTTGAGCACCACGACCACTGGTGATGAATAAGGACTAATGCTAGGATGAATCACATTGGCTTCCAGGAGTTCCTTGATGATTTTTTCAATTTCATTGTTTTGGGTGAAAGGATATCTATATGGGTGCACGTTTGGTGGTTGTGCCCCTGGGACCAAAGTCATTCTATTATCATGTTCCCCTCTCGAGGGTGGAATCTCATGAGGCTTGTCAAAGACCTGTAGATGGTTGTTTAAGACCTGTTGCATCTCAGGATGAATATGAAGAGAAGTGGGTTCGAAGGCCTGGATGGCATTACATTAGGCTATAACTCCACACAGGCCCTTTTTTAACAAATTTTCCATCCTATGCAAACTGATGATAGAAGGAGCACCTACCTGGAGTCCGCGGAGGGTATGCATGTGGCCATTCTGCTTAAAGCTCCTATATAACTCCTAGAAATCCATTGTGATTAGGCCAAGTGTGCGGAGCCATTCAACACCCAAGACAATGTCACACCCACCCATGTTGATGGTAAACATGTGGGTCTTTAGGAGATAAGCCCCCATTTGAAGTTTAAAATTTTCACAGTGGCCTTCACATTTCATTGTCCCCCCATCAACAATCTGGACCTAAAAATTAGAGACTGCTCTGACAGAAAAATGCATTGCTTCAGCAAATCTTTGATGGACAAAGTTATGCGTACTTCCACTATCAATCAAGACTACTATAAGGCGATGCTTAATAAAACCTCTGATTTTGAGAGTTTGGGGAGAAGAAATTCCTACCAAAGCATGAAGTGAGATATCTGGTTCTTCAGGTCTAGCTGGGAGCTCATTGTCTAGCTGGTTGTCCTCATCTTCCTCCTCTCGTCCCTCAAATGGTGGGGTTTCCTCAGATGAACCGTGATCAGTGGCATCATTTTGAAAGAATTTGGTTTCCTTGCATTTATGTCTTGGGGAGTATTTCTCATCACAGTAGTAACATAATCCTTGCTTTCTTCTTTCCACCATTTCCACTAGTGACACCTTTTGAACCTTAAGTGTTTGGGTAGTGCTCGGAGCCTAGGTGGGGCGTCCCTTGGCTATGAAATTTGGAAGAGTCAACTATGCCGCTAACGTGTGTTCTACTTCCCGAACTATCTTGCAAGTTGCTAGCCATGAGACTGGGTGGTGCATTCGGACATGGGCTTGTATGGCATCTTTGAGACCATTGATAAACCATTCCAAGTAGAACTCATCTGCTAGACCTCTTGGGCGGAAGGCTAATGCTTCAAAGGCTTTAATATACTCTTGCACTATGCCTGTCTGTCGGAGCTTAGTAAGATGACCCAAAAAGTTAGGTTCATGGTCAGAAAGGGATTTTGAGAATATTTTCCAAGTTATTGGCCTTGCATAGAAGCGTTGATGCCACTGCCACCATTGCCATCTTTCTTGGTCCAAGTACAAGTTTCCCACACTTAACTTAGTCGCATCATATTTGATGTGATTCAATGTGAAATATTGCTCCATTTTTGATAGCCATATGGTTGGATGAGAGCCATCAAATTTATACATGTCCAGCTTGGGTGGTCGAGGCTGGGACTGTTGGTGGTGTCCATAGAAGTGAAGAGAATGGCTAGACTCTCCCTTAAGGTTTTCATTAAAATCATATGCCTCCAATTGTTCCCCCGACTTTCCCTTGGTGATTGTGTCATATAAGGACTGGATCTACTTCGTTAATCCCTCAAAATTTTGTTCAAGGGTGTCTATTTTCTCATTGGCCACGGCTTGAGCTCTGGTTTGTACCATGCACAGATCCGGTACACTTATCGTTACTGTGAAAAAAAAATTGGGACCACTCAAAATTTTAATGCTGACAAGTGAATGGTACCACCTTGCTCAGCCCGTCGCCCTGATTCTTATGGGCTAAGACTCTTATAAGCATCCCGGGAACGTCTTAGACATACAAGAAGATACCAGAATACCAAATATGCTAAGAAATATACCCAGAACACATAACAATAAGAAATAACATGTATTTATTATTTAGAAAGGAAAGCAATGTTCACTTGCCTCTTTGAGGGGACAACCTCCAATAGAGCTGGGCTCAATTACAAAATAAGACATGATGCTCCTCAAGGGGAGTCTCTATCCTTTATATAGGATTCATACATGCAATACCATGGGTCAGTACCATGGTTCTTATTAATACCATCTATCTAATACCATGTCCCATTTGCAACTAACTGTGGTCCTTTCTTTAAATGTGGGTCAACCACTTACAATTATTAATATGGGCTTTATTAACTCTTTAACTAACTATAACTATGACTCGAACCTATTACATAAATAAGGGGGTTAGGTTTGGACCCTAATACTTGAAATCATGCTTTTTGACCTTGGAAATGAAGCCTAAAACCTAATGGAAATACAACTTCCTTGACAACTAAAGTAACATATTTGAAACGTAAACTGAATACAACATGGAAATGGGTCAACAAATGTACCTGATGAGGGAAGATTTGATTTTCTAAGAAATAGACAACCATTGGTGGACCATTTTAACATGACCTAATGGAATGATCCAAAATTTAGTATGAGACATCTAAAATGAAAATGCAAAGAGAAGATTTGATTCTTGGTGGAAGTATGCATATACTGACACTAGCACTGCTATCATTAGGGAAAATGTTGTGATTTCTAATTGTAGCACATACACTCAAAATGCCTTCAAATCTTTGACTAGTGCATATGATTGCTTCTCCAAGATATTATATTTCATCTTATCATCCCTCGGGACTTGGCTGAAGAAGGCGATGGGCTGCTCACAACCATGTTTATTCTTCTGTAGAAAAACTACAACAATAGTATGCGGAGAAGAAAAAGAAAAGATATAGAAAGGCATTGAGTAGTCAGGGTTGACTAGTACCGGTGCTTCAACAAAAGCTTCTTTAATTATAGTAAAATAATCTCAAGAGGTAGGGCTCCATTTGACTTCATTTTCCTTTTTAAGCATATCTATAATACCCTTCACTATTTCAGCATAGTTGGTATGAACCTTCTCAAGAAATTGATTCTCGCCAAAAATATTTGGACCTCTTTCTTATTTCTAGGTAGAGGAATATGATTGATAGATTTGACTCACTTAGGATAAATTTTCACTCCCTCTTGTGCTACTGTGTGTCCTAGTAGCTTCCCCTCACTCATGGAAAACTGAGATTTCTTGGGACTCAAAGATAGTCCATACCTCTTGCATTTCTGAAAGATGAGCTTCAAGTGGAGGATGTGCTCTTCATCGGTCTTAGAGAAGACTGTGATATCATCCAAATATACCACTACAAACTTGTGTTTCTCCCCTACAAAAGATATATCCATAGCTCTCTCAAAAGTGGCCACTGTATTCACAAGATCGAAAGGCATGCGAGCATACATGTAAGTTCCCAAAGGGGTGGTGAAAGTAGTCTTCTTCTGATCATAAGAGTGGATTGCCACTTGGTTGTAACCAAAGAAACCATCCATCATGGACATTCTAACTGATCCCAGCACCTTCTCCAATATATAATCCATATTTGGCAATGGGTAATTGTCTTTCAAAGGTGCCCTGTTAAGGTTACGAAAATCTACACATATCCTTATTTCTCAATTCTTTTTTTGGACTAGGACTAGGTTGGCCACCCACTATGAGTACCTTAAAGGCACTATGATTTTATCCTGTAGAATTTTCCTCACTTATTGTTCAATAGAAGGGAGTAAGAGTGGATTAAGTTGCATGAGCTTCTTCTTGTGTGGTTTTATTCAACTCTTTAAAGGTATCTTATGATGTATGATGTTAGTATGAAATGCTTTTAAATCCTCATAAGACCAAGAAAAAACATCCTTATATATTTTGAAAAGATTTAAATACCTTTGTTTGTACTGTGAGGGGATTCCCTTTGATGGCCTGACCATATGGGGTTCATCTTCTGAGCTAATATTGCAATATTCTACTTGCTCGTCCATCTCTGGAGCCATTGTTTTGGAGGCTACATCATTTTGGTTAAATAACATTTCCAGTGGAACTAGCCCACGAGGAATAATATTCCCTTCTATTTGTAGAACTTTTTGTTCAGCCACCATGTTTTCCCATGAAGTTGTTTCTTGATCTGCCTCATTTTCCTCTTCTTTATCAATAGTTGAGCTAGTGAACTCCCTAACTACTTCTATAAACCATTTGATTTTCTCATCGTCCTCGAATACCTACCAATGCTTGACATTATTAGGTATAGAGGGTCTACATTTGACCTCCACCTCGTATTTGAGAAGCAGATTTTAAGGAGATTTTAAATTGCTTGATTCTACTGCAAGAAAATCAATCATTCTGTTTTCTTCTCCCGAAAGAAATTGGATATAGGCCAGGATGAAGTTATCATTTAAATCCCATACTTCATTCTGGTAAATCCTTAATCTGGGTTGTTTAGCCTAGCATTGATTTTGGATTTTCTTTACAATCAACTCAGAGTCTCCATGTACAGTTAAGCATTCAATATTCATATTCCTTGATGTTTGTAGCCCAAGGAGAAATGCTTCATTCTCTGCGATGTTGTTACCTCAAACTCTAACTTGAATGAGAGAGGTATCAAGCTGCCCTCATGACTAACCAAAACTACTCCTACTCCATTTCCCTCTTTGGAATTTTCTCCATCAAAGTATAATTTGCATACTTTGTTTTTATTTGTGGGTTGGTCGTTTAACAACATCGTTAGATGTACTTGCATTTATTCTATGATGGTATCATCTTATTCTAGGAACAGGAAGGAGAGGTTAATTTCTTTTCCACACACAAGAGAATTCCTAGAACCTTCAGCTAGGGTCACTATTTTTACAATTATGGACTCTATGTATAACCTCCTTTCTTCACCTTCAAAAGTGGGAATAATGGCATCAGTATAGGAATGTCGAACCTAGGGGGAATATCTGCCACTACTATGTCCATCACTACGCTCTTCATAGGGATCTAAGCCAGGTTTACCACCAAATCCTTTATCATTCCCAAGAATTTGACCCTATTAGAGTCAAAGGAGCATAGGTCCTTGTAGGGTCTGGTGACCTGCAAGCCAAGTTTTTCCATCACAACTAAAGACATGAGGTTATGTGAGGCTCTAGAGTCCAACATACAGTTATGCAATAAGAGATCATGGATTAGCAAGGTCACATAGAAGGGTGCAATGGGATAATCAAGTTATTCAACATGAGGCCCAAAAACAATCATTGGTCTTCCTTCTCGAAGGTTTAAACAATCATGGGTCTGTACTGGGGTGGATGGAAGCATGAACTGGGAGACTTGAGCTTTATAAGTGGGCTATCTTAGAAGTTTAGTTAGCGGAACAGGGATCTTTACCTTCTCGAGTTCCTTCTGAAGATTGAATGCAGACTGGCCATTTTCTACACCTCCCAGCTCTACTTCTATTTATCGCCGACAATTTTCATGAAAATGGTGCCTTCTCTTTTGTATTGTTAGCCTCACTCTCTTAATAATCAATTAATAAATCCAATTATTAAATTAAATTAATAAAATCATGAGAAATCCTCAAACTAAGGAGTCTAGTTTTGGATGAGAGATTCTCTCCAACTAGCTCTCCTAAATTAGTGTGTAAGTTGAGAAAATGTCTCAACCAAGTGAGTCTAATATAGATGCACTATCTTAAGACCACTTGCTCATGTATTTAAATGTATTATTAAATTATTTGAATAAGAGAGAATTACATGAGCATGAGAGACCACATGATGGTTCTCTGCCTTTTCCGCCAGTTTTGTTTTGTGTGTTAATTTGTTTTGCATATGGTTTTATATGGTTGTGTGATTTTCTTTAATGTGGTATCAAAGGCTTCTATGTGTGGTGGAGGGCATGGGAGAGTAGAGGGTGAAGGAGACATAAATGGTGATGTTGCAAGCTACATTGGATTTACAACTTTAGGAACCTGAAGTGAAGATGTTGCTAGACTTCGTTGATCTATCTGGGGGGCGGAGTTTCATTGTATTTTGTTGGACCATGATTTATATCATGCAGCCAAGCCAAGGGTCGAATTCTTAAAGAAAAAGGGCAACCCTTTTTAGATATTTGACTCTAATTATCTCACACAGGTCCATGTATAAGTGCCAGATCAACCGAATTACTCCATGTGCGTAAGCAGCCAAAGTGACTGATAATCATTGAGGGGTGGCATAAATTTTATTTTGATGACCATCACATTGGTTCTCCATCACAATTGATGAAGAGTTAACATCTTGTGTGAGATCCTTTTGGTTTAAAACGGTATATGCACAGCCATACAAGAATCAAACGACTGCAAGTTGGTCCCATAAGAATGAGACAAAGCCACATGTGGAGGATGCGATCTATCAACCGTTGACCGAGTCAAATCAAATGACTGAGATTTCTCAAGGGGTGAATGCTTTCATTTTTTTTTTTTTGGTCGTGATTGTGTGTTGATTGACCTGATTTATGAGCTTTAGAGATCCAGTTTATTTTGCTACAGTAATTAGGTCTCGGTTTGTTCTTGCTACTCTTGCCTTGATTTTTCTCCATTGAAAGGGCCTTTAGAGAGCATGCAATGAGATAAATAACAGTTCCTGGTCCTCCTGAGGGAGTGTGATACAGAGCATGATTATGGTCATAGGAAGAAACTTGGGCATTGAAAAATTCTCTAACTTTCTCTGGCCACAGTGATAAATTTTATATTTTAAGCTCTACACTCTCCTCGGATTGTCTATCATTTTTAGGCACTTTTTCTTTTCACAGGATGCAAATCATGAATCATTACTGTGAAATAAATAAGGAGTTTATGTTGGGTCATCAACAAACATCAAATTAATGACTCATTTGTGATTTGTTTTATGCATTGTCCCGTGTTGCAGATAAGCAATGTGAAATGTCAAACTTGGGTAATTTTGTATACTTACAGCTGTGAGCTTGATTTCATCAGTGACAAGATTTCAATACTCTATCATGACCCCTTGTGGCTATAGTATTGTAGCATTTCTCCCTGTCAATTCACATTTTTAAAAGGGGTAGCATGTAAAATAATTGTTAAAAGGGTGACTAAGAGTATTTAAAATCCTTTTTTTTGTGGAGAGATAAGTTGCTTTATTTTTTGTAAATTTGGAGTGATACAAGTCAATTGAAAGTCATTATGTGATCCAAAGAAAGGTTGAGTCAGTTTTTGAAGACAAATTGACGCCAAAGAGTTCTCAGTCTGTGCATGAGATGCCTCAATAAAGACATTGTCATGATGATGTATCTTGAAGGTTAATAAAAACATATCTTTTTGTGGTGATCGTGTTCTAGATCCACCCGAAATAGAATAAGGGGATCATAGGTACACTCTGTGTCATGAATGTGTTTGCATGGTTTGTGTCATGTTCATTAAATGCTTTCTTTTTCATCTATTTACACAAACTAAATGGCATAAGAAACACTTATGTATAAGCATGCTCGATCAAGCTCCTGAAATCACCACTCTTGTAATCACTTAACTTCATAAACACAAAGTATCACATCATCGACTTGATAAAAGTAATATTCTACAACAACATTTCGCAGCAGCTAATTCATGCCATCAAGTTAAGGACGCTACAAATCAAGCACTTCAAGCCTAACGACATCAACAATGCTTTTGTTTCACTTGCAAATAGAGCTTTTTTAACTAAATTGTACGGGTGCATTCTCGGTTGTAACCAACACCCTAATTTGAATTGTTAAGGTGAATACATTAAGTCAAGTAAGTCTTAAACTAAGTCATCAAGATTGAACTTGTCATTTGTATCTTGGGTGCATTTTCGACAGTGTTCAACATCCTTTCCTTTTTTTACAAATCATCACATTTAATGAGTACATTCAATAAATCACAACTGTCAGTAATAAATCAAGCAAGTTCAAGTGAGCATCAAATCAAGCCAGTGTTTAAAGAAATCATCATTCAAACAATTAAAGCAAGCAAGTGTGAAAGCAAATGAGCATGCGACAATCAACCAAACATCAAGAGAGTGAGTTCTACAAATCCAACAAGTATTAAAAGAAAGCGAGCGTGCAAACCAATAATCAAGCAAGCGTACAATCAACAGTTCAAGAAAGTGTTTAAAAGCATCAACAATCAACAAACATTACAAGCGAGCCTGTCATTTCAGTGATCAACTCAAGTGCGCAATTTTCAAGCACGACTTCTACACCAAGCGAGCTTGACTTCAAAGTAATCAAGACAACATGGTGACACACATTCATTTGTCCCAAAGTCTTCACAATTTAATGTTATTATCAATCGACGACATGGTGTACATCAACAAAACCACTCTTACTGACATTCAAGTGCATCTTCAACATGGACATGAAATGATTGAGTTCCTTCAACTGGAATCACAACTGCAGAGAAATAAGTTGCAAGAGAAGTGTGTTGCTTCCAAGTCTTTGACCAATCTAGAGACAGCTGATCATTTGACTTCATTCATCCAACCAGCTTCACGTGTTGAAGTCGTTCCAGTTCAACTTTCTTCCAAACCCATCATCAAGCCATGGGAAGAAATTCAAAGTAATCGAAATCGATGTGGCTTAGGATATGTCGAAGATGACGACCACTTACATCTCCCTGATTATTCAAAGCCCATTCAGTTCGTTAGCGCCAGATTACTTGAACATATCACCTCAGCAATTTCTCTGCAAGTTGTAGATAGACATCAATGCACACAAATTGAAAGTGCAGACAAACAAAAATGCATGCAAACTCAAGTTGCAGAAAAATTGAAATGTTCTCATTGTCAAAGAACCAGTCATCTGGAAGATCAGTGCTTTGATCTTGATCCGGATTTAAATAGGAACACAACAAATTACAGAGATAACCATAAACACAGATATGCAGCGGAAATAATACTTCATTTCATTAACGTAAAATACGGAAATATGCTTACAAACAATAATGGAAATAAACCAGCTAGGGCGATGGTAGCTTATCTCTGAGAAGAGATGTGGTGGCTACATGCCTCTGAACTAACTTACAATGAGGCTCGAAGGCCTATTTATTGTTGAGAAACAATGAAAAACCCTTAACATTCAAAAACCTAACCCTAGGAGATGAAACGCCAAACTGTGGGCCCCGTTTGGGGGTAAGTTGGTACATCAACTTCCCGGGGTCGTAACTTTAGCATATGATCTCTGTTTGACGCGTACGATAGCTCATTAGAAAGATCTATTCGAGC
>APFE030047804.1:0-18296 GCA_000404065.3 Pinus taeda
GTACAGCAAGCTCAAGTTTAAGAAAATCGGGCCCTGCAAGATCATTCGCAAATTTTCTGCGAACGCTTATGAGATACAGTTGCCACCAGGGATTGGTATTTCCCCTATTTTTAACGTGGTAGATCTGTTCCCTTATGTTGCAGGTTTGGCAGATGATGCAGCAGCAGAGCCACCACGGGACACCAAATTGTAAGGAGATTCATGGCCGAGACAGATGCCGATGGCACCACCCGTCGAGATTGAGGGAATTCTGGACACACAGGTAGCTAAGCGCACCCGCAGGAAGGAGTATTTGCGGTATTTTAGTAAAGTGGAAGAACCGTCCAATAGAGGACAGTTCGTGGCTTAATGCGACACAAATACAGAAGGCAGGCTATTCTGTTGATGACCTCATGGAACGGAGCCATGACTTTTTGTCACCCCGGGAGCCTGATGCAGGAGCATCCAGCTCTGAGGAGGCAGAATGAGGCTGACAGTCTCAGAGAGAACCAGAACACACAGTCACTACGTATAACTAGACAGGTGTCAAAAACCTTGTCGGTTATTTTATTTCATTTACTTGGGTTATTTACTTTTTTTTAGAATGCTGATAGGATTCGGTTCATTTAATTCATGCACTAATTCTATTTTATTTAGGAATTAGGAACATAAGCATAATTGTTAGTTAATTAAGTTTCTTTAAAAAGCATTGTATTAGTTACATACAGTTAGATAAAACAGTTGCCCAAATCTGTTGGGACAGTTCCACTGAGAAAGAACAATTAGATTTCTGGAGTTTAAAAGCAGCAAGGATATGATTGTAAAGGGTTCCTCAGCAGATAGAAAAACAAAAATTAACAGTCATTTCTGAAGATTTTAATCTCTGTATAAAAACATTGTTATATTTCTGTATGAAAACATCATCACTGTACAAATGAAATTTCAAGCATCGATTTACAGTCATTGTTAGATAAGATTTTATGCATTGATTTACAGTTATTATGCAGACAATATTTCTTTCTTAAATTTACAGTCATCGTATAGACTAAAGCTACAGACACAGGCATACTCTACTGTGTAACGAGAGCGTTGGAGCAATAGAGCGGGAGACAACCACAGAGAGAGCAGGCGCTGTCTTGCATTACAAACCCGAGTGCGAAAGTGTGTGAACGACGAGGTGGTTAAACATCCACAAAGAACAACAAGTGTTGCCGAATGCATCACGGTCAAAGTAAAGAAGAGTGAAGTATAAGAAAACAAATAATCTTCAGGTAACCCTGCAAACCTAACTATTTCTGCTTTACAAAAACTATCTGAAAGTAACCAGCAAACTGTAGCATTTCAAACAAATCAGCATTATAGATAAGGTAACGATACTGTCAGAGCGTTCATAGCCTTTTGAAACAAAATACCTATTCAAAACAGAGGTCTGAAATTAAGTTTCAATACAAGATACCCATATGACCAGACAGTATCAAGAAATCGTTTAGAGCAAGGAGTTGCCCAGCAGAACCTGTGAAAGAGGTTTATATTAAATAAGTCACCAGATTACAGTCGAGGGGTCGAACGAGTGAATGCCCAGTCGAAAGAACAACAGAAAGATAAAAACCCATTTGCAGACGAGGGTTCGACTGAATGAGAAAACCCATATTCAGGGACAGAGCCTGATAGCAGAACGATAAATAATTCATACAACAGATTCATAGAAACGGACCGACGCACAGAACCCACGAGGGTTGCACAGAACCGAGGAGGAAACCAAACTAATTGACGCTCAAGTAATAGGTCCAACATTACATCTAAAACCCAGAACCCTAAGGAACAAGTTTATTGAACTGGAAGGTTCCTACCCGGAAAGAGCGCTGGAGGAGGCCAAGGATTGGTGAACGCGTGGACGGCATCGAGCCCCAGAGGCGACGACACCAGGCCACCTGCAAAAAGGAAGTGAAAACCCATTAGAATCTTCGCAGTCACAAAACAGAGTCACAAAATAGACAACGAAAAGGGAAAAGACAAACCCTAAGCTTACCTGTGGATACGAAGCAGAAATTGCAAGACCGACAGACCTCACAACCTGAAAGACCCGGAACAAATACGTTAGGGTCGGTTGAATAAGGACTAAGAAAATATAACCAGAGGGATAGATTACCTGTACAACGAATTGAAGAGTGCAAGCCTGGTGGAAACCCTGTAATAATACAAGTTCAGTCAGTAAAAGGAATAGAGGCGACATTTACCAGTAAAAAAATCGAAACAATAAACCTGTGACAGAGGAATACAAACCCTGTGCCGAGTATAATAGCTGCCATAACCCTTGGAACATCATTGCGAAGGTGTTAAAGCCCGAGGGCAACCATAGTAACAGTGCAGGGACCAGGTTAGCGGAGTAGCAGAGCTTTCGCGGAGCAGAGCTGAACCCACAGTGAAAAGTGCAAATGACCAGGATAGCGGGAGAATAGCTGACAAAAGGTCGAGTCGTATAGGAGGCACCGACAGGTGTGAAGGGGTTAACCGGCGGGTCCGGGAATAACCCTAATATCGTTTACCAAGAAACGTACAGGAAATTAAAGTCAACCATAAATTCGCCAAGGACATAGTCCTGTCAACCATCGGATATTTTGCTTTGGCGGGAGGCCATCATTTTGTTTAAGAGTCTTGTTGACTAACAATTATTGATAAGTTGTATGTGTCTTCTCTCACTGTATATTATTGCCAAGTCTCTGATTTTTTATGAAACTTAATAAATTTTACATTTATGTGATGTTAAACACTTTTCTATGTTATCCCTCTTGCATTAATCACAACTCAGAAAATCCACCACAATTGGTTGTTTTTGTGTATGTAGGTTGCATACCCTGTTTTTCTTCAAGTCATCTTGCACCGACATCTCATATTTTGAAATGTGTACCCTCATTTCCACAACATATAAATTATACCTTTTCCTATACTTACCCATTTTATCATTCATGCAAGTTACAACATGCCTTTTCTTCACTTCTCCTCCCACATGATCTCCTCTCACGTGAATTCCTCCTACATTACCTTTTAGTCTTTCTCACATGATTCCCTACCTCGGCATTACTAAACTTTCTCTCTTGTTGCATGTAGATACTTGAGGAATTCCTTGGTAACATCTGATATTCAATTCTCATATTCATTATTCTCCTCTTGACATATTTTCAAAATGCATTAGATCATTAAGGCCATCGCATGCTTCATGTGACTTAAGATATATGTTATTAAATTAGGCACATTTCTCATTGACTTAAATAACCATTATAGCGAGGATCAAATGAGTGAAAGACTTCAACAAACTTGTTGATTACCTGAAAGAGAAAATTGAAAAGTGATTAATTCATTTCATTAGCAAGAAAGACCAATTTGACATAGTACATCAAGTTGGTTATGATTTAAAAGGCATTCAAGATGAGTTACTTCAAGTTTGAGTGAAACAAGAAGTCACCATTGCACCTTTACAAAATTCCATTGGGTAACTGCTCGAAGATAATTTAAAGAATGTACCGATTTCAAGATAACTCATCGACAATATCAATTGTTAGGTTTTAGGCACATGTCAAGTATTTAAAATGGAAGAAGTCTTCAACACAAAATAAAGGTTTTTCCAACACTATTTTTTTCTTTAGTATATGGTTAGTGGGAGCCCCGTCCATATCCTTAAATGGATGAATGCATTTTTTATTTCTAGAATATTATATATCTTATTTAAACATTTGAATATATTTTAGAGGTTATAAATTATAAATTTATTAAGGCATTATGATTTCTTTGGAGTGTATTTTTGTGTTTTTCCATTAACAACACATTATTTAAATACTTATTTCTCTTCTCTCATCCTTGATGATTTCATCTTCTAAATCATGTATACATAAAATTTATTGAAGGCATCTAGATTTATTTGGAAAGTATTTCTTGTTTTGCGATTAACACCACATTATTTAAATATATATTTCTCTTCTCTTATCCTTGGTGATTTAATCTTCTAAATCATCTATATATAAATTTGATAATGTTAGATAAAGGGACATCCTAGCTTCACCATGATGATATACCAATGGAATTGGTTGAATGCTTATACCAGAAACAAGTGGATGAAGGATCTATAAAATTATTTTCTTTAGTCTATTTAATTCTTTTGTTTACTAAAATTTTGACAAATGATTTAACAAAAAAGTTATTTACATAATATTCTATAATTTTACATAAATTATTTAAATCAATACATTTATGAACATGTATCATATAATTTAAAGTGTTATCTTTCTTGATTTCCTATAATCATGGAAATACATGCAAATGCAAAAATAGACATCCTCCTCATTTAACAATTTCAACTATAAAATACAAACCTTTATTGTTTTGATCATTTGGACAATATGGGATTTGTCTTACCAATAATTAAACTCGTGAGCACATTTGATAATGTATATAAGGAACTATTTTTACATGGCTCTCTTAGTATCTTTATTTTGTTGTTTGGTATTCATTTTTAATTTTATAATATTTTTCAAATACCCTCCACTTTATGAGATGAAATGCAATTGTAATCCACATGCATTATGTATGTTTTAGAAGTTTATGGAACTCTTTGTTGTTGCTATTGGGTTTGTAATTGAAGATGTTGTAATTTTATTATTCAATAGTTTTTTTTTTAAATCTCATTTATTAATTTTAATTTTTTTAACTTATAATTTATATTTATGTCGTGGGGTTTTACTTAATGAACTTTGACATATTATATGTGTTAGTTCCATATTAAATAATGTTTTTAATTTGACCATATATTGGAAAATATTTTAACCTCCTATCAATACAAATCCAATACATCTTTCCAATTTAAAAAACCCTATTTTTATTAGATATTGTAGGTATCTATTTTTTCATTAACATTTTTTATACATTTTTATGTTTTTTCATTAACTTTGACCTCCATTTTTTGTACAGACCAATATAAAAAAACCTTTACCCCTTATGTATCCCCAATATTATATGTCATTTTTTCTTCAATATAAATCCCCCAATATGAATACACGTGGTATGGTATTACTTCCCCAGTAAACACAGTGATTTATGTTTGAAGAGAAAAAAATACATAATAATAATATTATTGACAATTTGATTTTTCGTCCAATCATATGTAAAGTTAAACTGTTGATTTACATATTTTAACACAAATAAATATAAAAAATATATTATAGATACTATTTGTTATTAATTTTAAGTTATATATATATATATTATATATTATTATATAATAATATATATATATCATACATATATATATATATAATACATATATATAAATATACATATATATATACATACATATATATGTAGATACTATTTTGTTATTAATTTTAAATTATTTAACTTAGCACTTTATATATAGGGTAACATTCTTTACGTTACCTGTCCACAAACAAAAATATGTGACTAGGCTACAACTTAAAACCTTAAATTACATGATTAATGTCGTTGGTGATTTGCCCAAAAGAATTGTGTAATGATTTATTCAGTCCAACGTTTCGGAAAGAATTGTGTACTGATTTATTCAGTCCAACGTTTCGGATCCGTCATCAAGAACCAAATCCAATTATTCTTATTCTATTAAACATACTGATTCGGCTTTCATTAAGCTTTCCTGTATATTTTTTCATTAAAAAATTGCAGTAAGGAAGCAGCAGAGGAGGCCATCTACTACTCATACACCAGAAGCATCAATGGTTTTGCTGCTACTCTTGAAGAAGAACATGCTCTTTCTCTCGCAAGTGAATTACTCACCTTTAATGCTCATTTTCACTCTTTCACATTGAAATTTGAATGAATGCGAAGCTCGTAGATACTTAGAATTTTCGGTAGTTTTTCTTACAGAATTTGGTGTTGCTACTGTTGGGTGCTGTTATTCAGAACACCCTCAGGTATTATCTGTATTTCCTAACCGAGCAAGAAGTCTACACACAACTCGTTCATGGGGATTCCTTGGCTTAGAAGTAGGAGCTGGAAAATCTGAGAATGTACAAGTTTCTCCGAGATCGCTATGGAAAAAGGGGCAATTCGGAAAGGATGTTATTATTGCTCACCTGGATACAGGTAGAAAGCCACCTCAGTAGCCTTGGAAATAGCTCTCTGTGTGTTCCTTTAGGTGAGTTCATTTTATATGTTATTTGATTCTGATGCTATTTTTCTTCTGCATTCAGGGGTATGGCCAGAATCTGCAAGTTTTGATGACACAGATATAGGGCCTATTCCTTCTCGATGGAAGGGGTTCTGCCAAAAGGGAACACAATTCGGTCCAGAACACTGGAACAGGTGCGTTGATGAAGGGTCAGAGTAGCCTTCAGTTTGTTAAACTATATTTGCATATCTGATAACATTCAATTAAGATATTTAGCTCATAGTTTTTCTTTCTGGTGATAAAGGATTCTATCTATATCCATCTAGAGACTCAGATATGAAATTTGTTTTTATGTGCTTAAAATTTAAAGGGTAGATTCTCCAATAATATGATAGACATTAATGAAGTCAAACAGTTTCTCATGTACATCAAATTTCAAGAATATTTTGGCGTTTACAATTTAAATAAGGATGACCTTTCTGGGTTAAACACAAGGCCAGAGAAGATGAAGAATTTCAAATTCTTTATAAAAGATTACAGTTTCCCAGAAGTATGTTTGAGTTTTGTAATTCAAATTCTTTATAAAACATTACAGTTTCCCAGAAATATGTTTGAGTTTTGTATTCTTTTGGAGTAGTATGGTTTGTAAGTGTTTATTGATGGCCAGTTTTAAGCACTTAGGCCAGAAATCCTAGAACAGTAAGAATTTCAAATTCTTTATAAAAGATTACAGTTTCCCAGAAGTATGTTTGAGTTTTGCAATTCAAACTCTTTATAAAATATTACAGTGTGCCAGAAGTATGTTTGAGTTTTGTATTCTGTTGGAGCAGTATGGTTTATAAGTGTTTATTGATGGCCAGTTTTAACCACTTAGGCCAGAAATCCTGGAACAATAAGGGGTAGATCTTTGTAAATATGCTATATTTAAAGTAATCTGGCACTTTGATGTTTAAGCATGTTTTTGACATAAGTAATGCTGGAGTAATTCTCACACTTCCCTTATTGAATAGATCATATGATCCTGAGATTCTCTTTGAGAACATGAGATTAATTGCCCACTTAAGATAATGGTAAGGGTTCATAAGTTTAACATTGTCCGGAGATTTTAGTGTAACCCAAAACCTCAACCTGGAATAAGAGCTTTGGCGGGGTGTTTGGAGTGATTCTCACACACACTTCATTCAAAATCGATCACGTGGATTAACCCCATCCTGGTATCCACTTTGGTAAATTGAGATTAATTTCCCACTTAAGATAATGGTAATAATTTGGAAGTTTACTAATGCAAACACAATTTTGAGTAATAATTGTCAGGGATACTCAATATTTACCTTGCTGGGTTGCAACTGAATAATACATGTTTTTGCTTGTAAAATGCCCCTGCATTTCTTATTGATATTGTTGTAATGCTTGCA
This sequence comes from Pinus taeda, assembly GCA_000404065.3. NCBI lineage: Eukaryota > Viridiplantae > Streptophyta > Pinopsida > Pinales > Pinaceae > Pinus > Pinus taeda. Next base: position 7,528 of record APFE030047804.1, read on the forward strand.
GTCTATTGCAGTTATTATTTCTTGCATTACATTGCTTGGAAGAAAAACACTTTGAACTTGCTTGTTGGAGAATGCTCAATCTCTGTATTTGTTTCTTTGTTTGTTGGTGTATAATAGAAGCCAACCGCATTGTAAGATATCCCTGCCCGAAAAATGGAACAGTTAGTGTTCAATTCTTGGAATCATGGTTCACTCTCGAGTGTTTTGCAATAACAAGTTGATTGGAAGGCAAGCCCTTCACAATGGAAGCAAAGTTTCACCCTCCAAATTGCTGTTTGCAACAGGAAATTGATTGGAGGAAGGTATTTCATCAAGGGGCGTGATGCTGAACTTAAGCCTTTGAATCTCTCTGAAACAGGGGAATTTCTCTCTGCGCGAGACAAAGTTGGACATGGAACTCATACTCTGTCTACAGCAGGGGGAAATTTCGTGAAAAAAGCAAGTATATATGGACATGCAGAAGGGGTTGCAAAAGGAGGAGCCCCTCATGCTAGAGTTGCAAGTTATAAAATTTGCTGGCCTCTAGATTTAGTGTACCATGGTTGCTATGATGCAGATATTCTTGCAGCATTCGATGCAGGGATACATGACGGAGTCGATGTGTTCTCAGTTTCTCTTGGAGGCGAGCCTCCTCTTCGGGATTATTTTCAAGATGGAATTTCAATAGGATCGTTCCATGCAGTTCAAAGAGGGAGGGTTGTCGTCTGTTCCGCCTCAAATTCTGGTCCACTTCCGGCGACGGTTGCAAATGTGGCACCTTGGGTCATAACAGTGGGAGCAAGCAGCATCGACAGAGCATACTCTTCGAGTGTTCATCTCGGAAACAACATAACATATATAGTAAGTACGGCTTATTGGCATCTTCTAACAATTATTTATTTATTTTTTTAATATGGTTAAAATATTTTTTTGGTTCAGATTATATATTTTTGTTCTTTATCAAAATTGATTTAGAGTTGGAATAACTGTATTATATTTAGGAATTGTTGTGGTGGATTAACTGCCACTTCCGGAACATGAGATTAACTGCCCACGCAAATTAGATCCCTGGAAATTTATTATGACTCGCAATTTTTGGTTTAATGACAAACTCCAACATGATATTGTAGCCTTGGCTGAAAGTGAGATTCCATCGTGTCATGTCAGAGTCAGACTGTTGCAGGACCATGGGACTAACTGCCTTGAAAACATTCGGGGCTCGTATTTTCCAAAGTTTACAGCATAAATCTGTGATCCCAACACATCAATAACAACCACTTTGGGACATGGATTAACCACTCATTCAAAGTAATGATAAGGGTTTAGAAATTTACTAAAGCCTGCTGATAAACCCCAATATTCAATGTTCTAAAACATGAAATTAACCACTCATTCAAGATTATAAGGGTTTTACAATTTACTAAAAACTGCAAGTAAACCCAACATTCAGTGTCCTGGAAAAAACCTGACGCTTGTTTTTTTTTTTTAAATTTAAAACTCAATCATGTCACTTCAACAAATCTCTATCAATTTTCCAATAAATTTGACCCAAAAAATATACCAAAAAATACCTCAAAACGTAGAACAGTTACACTACTACCGGCTTATTGGCGCTCTCTAACCTCTTCTCTAGTTAAGTATTGAAGAGCGCTGAATTCATAAATTCGATTTACCAGTATTACCATAACGATTAATGGTGGACATTAATCCCTGGAACATGGAACCGCTAAATAGGCCAAGAGGCTTATACATATTTCATTATGTTTATGTTGCATGTTTTTTGGAAAGCATTGTAAGATTTATCGGTTTATTCATTATCAGGATAATTGTGAGTGCTGTAGATGTATTTTTTCATACAAAATTTCAAGAGGGCAATAAAGCATATTGACATTTTCTCTTTGTTTCGGTCTATAAATTCGAAAATTTAATTTTTAATTGTTGTCCCAATCTAGGGCATTCAAATCAATAAATCAGATCCTTGAAGTTTGCTAGAAAAGTTGATTATGTTACTCTGTCTTTTTGTTTGAGGGCAGGGACGAAGCCTAGCCCAGTTCCAATTACCAAAGGGAAAGTTGTATCCACTGGTATCATCAGCAAGAGTGAAAGCCCCACATGTGAATACGACAGCTGGGTATGATGCTACATACTACTACCCAATTACCAAAGAAAAAACTTGGACAGGAATAGTATTTCAATCCATCAAAGTCAGACTTCTATGTCATATTGTGTTTTAACAGTTTCAATCGCTAATATTTTCAGACAACTCTGTTTCCCGGGATCATTAGATCCCAGCAAAGTTAAAGGAAAAATCGTTGCCTGCCTTCGTGGTATCAATGAAAGAATTGAGAAAGGTTTAACCGTTCGATTAGCAGGTGGAGTAGGCATGATTCTCGCCAATGCACCCGGAGGCGACACTGACGTTGATGAAGACTTTCATTTTCTTCCTGCTGCACATTTGAATGCAACTGATGGAGCGGCAGTTTTTCAATACATCAAATCAACAGCGTAGGATTTCAATGCAACTTTTCAACTTGTAGTAAAACCTGGTTATTGCATGAAATACCCTAATGCCCAATTAAATTATGCTCATTCAGGTCCCCTGTCGCTTCCATTTATTCAAGAACTCAATTAGATGTAAAGCCAGCTCCGACTATGGCAAACTTTTCCTCTCGGGGTCCGAATTCTCTTACTCCAGACATACTTAAGGTTTATAATTCAATCCCCACAACTCCATTGATATGATATCTTCCTTGATATTTTGAAAAGAAAGTTGTTGACTGTTTCTCCAGTGCAGCCTGATATTACAGCTCCAGGGGTGAACATCCTTGCGGCATTTTCAGAAGCAGCATCATTAACTGATTTGAACTTTGATAATAGAGCTGTACCTTTCGCTCTAGATTCTGGCACGTCTATGGCGTGCCCGCATATTGCTGGTGTTGCAGCTTTATTGAAGAGTGCACATCCTCATTGGAGCTCAGCAGCCATTCGGTCTGCCATTATGACTACAGGTATCTGTATCTATTTATGCGTATACATACAAAGTTTTGAAAGATTTTCATTTTGAGCGGGCATATATTCCAATCTGCCGAAATTTTAGGACTAACATTGGTAGAGGTGCTATTTTTTCATGTTTTCTACAAATATTTTTTTGCCAATTTGCATTCTATATATTTGCTAACCTTTTTTCCATTTTAATATGTTTTAATATTTTTAAATGACAGCTCAAAAATTGGACAACACCAAAACGACAATTAAAGACGACTCACTGCAAACAGCAGGTCCTTTCGAGTATGGTGCAGGTCATGTGTATCCAAATAAGGCTGGAGATCCTGGCCTAGTCTATGATCTATCAATCAGAGACTACAACATTCTTTTTTGTAGCTTGCATTATAATTCAACCCAGTTCAAGGCCATAACAGGAAGGGCATTCACTTGTCCAACACGACCCCCTAATATCTATAACCTCAACTATCCCTCCATCACTGTCTCGGCCCTGAAAGGGTCAGCAACTGTGAGAAGAACTGTGACAAATGTAGCAGAGGGACCGGTGACTTATAAAGCAAAAGTGCAGTCTCCTGTTGGAGTTTCAGTGTTAGTTGAGCCTACAGAGCTTCACTTTTCTACCAGCGGGGAAAGGAAAACATTTAATGTGTCACTGAAAGCCGTGAAGAGTTCTAGGGGTCAGTACGTATTTGGGTACCTTACATGGAGAAATGCCAAGTATTGGGTTGCAAGTCCCATTGTTGTGAACGTAACCCGTGTGAATTAAGATAGTGAATATCTCACTGACAAGTTATTGCTTTTCATTTATTGACGGAAATTTTGTAAAAGGGTCATTGAATGTTTCTCTTTTGTAGAATTGGTAGGCCCTACAACCTAATAAAATTTCAAGCAAGATTTATATCAATTAAATTTGTTTTTTGTTTTCGAAGTATACAACGTCATATCAACTGTCATTAGAATATGTAAATGCTACAAATCTTTCTTGATTCCAATTTATTTTATGAAAGGTTATTACATTAGTTTTTGATAATTACATTTTTTTTAATTACTCTCGCATGGAATAAAACCTAAAAGCATAGAATCTCCAAGATTGGTAAAACAGATTGTACATCAAAATTTATATTACATTAGATTAATCACACTATAAATACACCAGTCATTGGTTGAAAATAGAAATTATGTCTTAACCATACAATCAATAAGTTGAGAAAATATCTCAACCAAACACTAAATTTCTCAAGTCTAACTAATTAACACTTACACAACTCACACAACAATAACATTTAAGGACGAGGAATATCACTCAAGATGCACAAGACAAGTAAGAATTAATCTCCAAGTCTCTCCCTTAACAAGTACTTCTCTTGATCTCAATCAAGTAACGTCTTCATCAACTTGCCTTAATAATTTTGAAATATTCTAGATTACTAACTCCATCAAGTTGTCTCTTAGGCCTCATAAAGGTGTAGTTGGCAAGTTGGCTTCCCGAGTTCCACTCTTGAACTCCCAAATATGGGATCTCCCGAATTCAAATATTGAACAATTGACAAGTTGGCTTCCCGAGTTCAACTCTGTAACTCCCAAATCTCGGATCTCCCAAATTCAATTATTGAACACATCCCAAGCTGTTGCATAACTTCACTAGAAGACAACTCTCGGGTCTTCAACAAATGAGAGATCCTTCCCTAGATCCACATCTGCCAAAACAAATTGACAACCATCCATGTTGAGCTTTTAACTTGTTAGAAAAATATTATGTATGACAGAGAAATGCAAGACATATAATATGCAGAAAAACACAAACACATAAAACCAAAGAGACACAGATATATGTGGTTCACCCAGTTTGGGTTACGTCCACCTCGAACAACTAATCCTTCCTTTCTATTATCCAGCAAAATGAAGAGACACAACCTACAGCAAATCCGCTATAATATCCTATGTTTTCTCTCACAGTCTCATCTCTCTATTTCTCGCTCTAAGAATACACATATATTCCACTGCCTCAATACAATACCCTCATACAAAGAGAGGGGTTGCCTTCTAGGGCAAAAAACCCTAAACTAAACATGAAGTCTACCGTTAGATCATCTGCCTAATGAATGGCCCAGATTTACTAAAAATTACTATACTTTTACAAAGCAATTTTACATTTGTTTTTAGCTTTGGGGGCGTTGCCAATTACTATACTTTTACAAAGCAATTTTACATTTGTTTTTAGCTTTGGGGGCATTGCCCCCGAAACCCCTGTCGAGGGACTGCTGGCCCCTGGACCCCCCAGCCGAGGGGGATGCCCCCCCTCCCCCACACCCCCTCGCATGGAGGGGTGTACAATCTTCGTGGGTTATACATCTGACTGAAACAAAGACCTCTAAATTAGGATGATAAAAATGCTCCACACCCAACATAACTACACTTGATACATAGAAATAATGGAGAAAGGTTGTTTTGATTGTTTTCTAAGTTTATATTTAAATCCTATTTTGTAGGAGATTGTTGTGATCTCCCAAACAGAATGTAACTATTATATTTGTGTATATGTTATTGCTCCAATTAATGAATGCAAGATTGTGTTAGCCTCAGGTGTTCCTCACCTGAGTGTGGTGGGTTTCATTTTCAATTTCGATTTGTCTTCCTATTATTTTTAGTTGGTATCAGAGCATCAGGGGATAAAGTTGTGTTTTGACTACTTGTTGTGAGCACGAAGAGTAAGTCAGCCTGCTTGTAGAGGAGTCTATGTATTTGTGTTAATGCTCATCGAAATAGATCGTTGAGGTCGATGTTCGATCCAAATTCAATCCTTGATTGTTCATTCACAACATAGGCTATGAGAGTTGCCGGTTGTGAGTACTAGCGTGGGGACAACATATAAATTATGAAAATGCAAAAGGCAGTCGCTGAAGGCTGTTGTTCTGTTAAGGTTTCTATTTCATGATGTTGTTGTTAGTATTGTATTGAGTTGCTGCAAGACCTGTAAAGCCCCCGATTCAATATTCTAAAAGAGTGTAGTGAAGTGTCACCTCATGAAGCCCATGGAGGCGTCAGGAGATAAGATTGTGTGTGTAAGCGTTGAAGGTTGTTCTTATTGATGAAGAGCCTATCCATCAAATTATTTGTGCTATGATTTATTTGTGCCACGACCTTAAGCCTAGAGGTCAAGGAGCACTAAAGGTCGAGTTTCAGAGAGGTCAATGTAAGAACTCTTGTAGATTCACAAGCTCATGCAATGTACTAAAGCACAAGACAAGAATCTATTTCTACTTTCAACCAGCAGAAGCCAATAGATCGATGAAAACAATATGAACAAGAAGGAGATAAATCAATGGAACATAAAACAATATTTATTCAGGGAAAGGCACTGCTTAAAGCCCCTACTATCTATATTTCATTAATAAGAAATATGAGTGAAAATACAAAGATTGTTCTCACTAGAACAATTCTTGCACAAGTATGATCAACTCTCTTCTCACAAGCTATTTCAAGCCAAGCCTTAGTCTATTATGCTACTGTCCAAGCCCCTATTTCCTTGCGCAATTCCTATGACTGAATAGCCCATATTAATGGGAATTTAGTGCTTCAAAAAATGCACAATCCAGTCTAGGTTGACTTCCTGATTGCATGCATGATCTATACAACTTAGTAAATCATACAACTGATAGTACATTGTCCCTCCACTCTAGTCTCAATTGGGCCTTTCTCATAATCGACATGCATGAGTTTTTGATAAGGGAATCTTCAGTTAACTAGAGTTCCACTTGTGGATGCACTAGTGCACCAATTGGTTGTTAACTCTCTATTAGTTCCACAAATAGTTTGGAACTAATTTAACTGAATATAACTCAGTATACTGAGTTATCTAATTACAACTCACAAATAAACCCATCCTGGACCCCTAAAATTTAGGGAAAACACTTACATGACTTCCAAAATACTTACAACTTGAAATTCCTAAGTTAACTAAGTCAACTTAACTTAATTAACTATTACAAGTGGCTATGAGAAAAGAATTACAATTTTAATTCACAATTTAATTCAAGTACAAATTAAATTGGAATTTCTAGATTCTATTTTTAACATTTCTTGTTGCTATTTCCAACACTCCCTCTCAACAAGAAAGGAATTCAACTCTATCTCGATCTTAAACCTTTGGAATTTTCTACATGCAACACTTCTCTCTAGTGTTGTTTCTACAACAACTCCTGAAACTAAAAAAAGCATCCAACCTGAACTAGTATGATGCATCTGTCATCAAATTTTCTAACTGCTACTGCCTTTGTCAATTGAAAACTCTATGCTTCTGCTGACTTTGCCTTTCTAAATTGTTGTCAATCCTTCTATGCACTCTTCAGTATCTAAATTCTCTAGCCTCTACCACTTTGATCTCTGACTGCATCAATCGCCACTGGTTCCTCCTGTTACTATGTACGTTGGGCTCATGTAGCAAGGTACGATCCATGAGATAAAACCTCTCAATGGGCCCTACCCAATTCATCCCTCTTAGGACTATCACTTCACATCACCCAACCTCACACCTCGAGGTATGGTTTCATGTCCTCCCTCTGCAAGGGAGAGGCCAATGTAGAAAATCTTGTAGATTCACAAGCTCATGCAATGTATTAAAGCACAGGAAAAGAATATACTTCTACTTTCAACCAGCGGAAGCCAATAGATCGATGAAAACAATATGAACAAGAAGAAGATAAATCAATGGCACCTAACACAATATTTATCTGGGGAAAGCCACTGCTCAAAACCCCTACTATCTATATTGCATTAATCAGAAATCTGAGTGAAAATACGAATCTTATTCTTCCTAAAACAATTCCTGCACAAGTATGATCAACTCTCTGCTCACAATCTATTTCAATCCAAACCTTAGCCTATTTTGCTACTCTCCAAGCCCCTATATCCTTGTGCAATTCCTATGGCTAAATAGCCCATATTAATGGGAATCCAGTGCTTCCAAAAATGTGCAATCCAATCTAGGTTGATTTCCTGATTGCATGCATGATACATACAACTCAGTAAATCATACAATTATAGTACATTGTCCCTATACTCTAGTCTCAACTTGGTATTTTTCAGAATCGACATGCATGAGTTTCTAATGAGGGAACCTTTAGTTAACTAGAGTGACACTTGTGGATGCACTAGTGCATCAACTGACTGTTAACTCTCTATTAGTTCCACAAACAGTTTTGAACTAATTTAACTGAACATAACTCAATAAATTGAGTTATCTAATTACAACTCATAATTAAACTCATCCCGGACCCCTAAAATTTAGGGAGAAGACTTACATGACTTCCACAAGACTTCCAACTCGAAATTCCTAAGTTAGCTAAGTAAAATTAACATATTTAGCTATTACAAGTTTCTATGAGAAAGGAATTAAAAATTTAATTCACAATTTAATTCAAGGACAAATTAAATTGGAATTTCTGGATTCTATTTTTAACATTTCTTGTTGCTATTTCCAACACTCCCTCTCAGCAAGAAAGGATTTCAAATCTATCCCAATCCTGAACCTTTGGAATGTTCTTCATGCAACACTTCTCTCTAGTGTTGTTTCTATAACAACTCCTGAAACTAAAAAAAAACATCCAACCTAAACTATTATGATGCATCTGTCATCAAATTCTCTTACTACCACTGCCTCTATCGACTAAAAACTCTGCGCTTCTGTTGACTCTGCCTTTTTGCATTGTTGTCAACCCTTCTTTGTGCTCTTCAATGTTTGATTGCTCTAGCCTCTTCCACTCTAACCTTTGACTGCATTAATCGCCATTGATTCCTCTCACTACTATGTAATTTGGGCTCCCGTAGCAAGGTATGTTCCATGAGATAAAACCTCTCAATGGACCCTTCCCAATTTCAAGCCTCCTGGGACTATCATTTCACATCACTCCACCTCACACCTAGAGGTATGATTGCATGTGCTCCCTCTGCAAGGGGAGGCCGATGTAGAAAATCTTGTAGATTCACAAGCTCATGCAATGTACTAAACCAAAGGACAAGAATCTACTTCCACTTTCAACCAGCATAAGCCAATAGATCGATGAAATAAATATGAACAAGAAGAATATATATCAATGGCACATAACACAATATTTATTCGGGGAAACCCACTGCTCAAAACCCCTACTATCTATATTGCATAATCATAAATCTGAGTGAAAATAAAAAGCGTGTTCTTATTAGAACAATTCCTCCACAAATATGATCAACTCTTTGCTCACAAGCTAGTTCAAGCCAAACCTTAGCCTATTCTTCTGCTCTCCAAGCCCTTATTTCCTTACGCAATTCCTATGGCTGAATACCCATATTAATGGGAATCCAGTGCTTCCAAAAATGCACAATCTAATCTAGGTTGACTTCTTGATTGCATGCATGATCTATACAACTCATTAAATCATAAAACTGATACTACAATGTCCCTGCACACTAGTCTCAACTGGCTCTTTCTTAGAATTGACATGCATGAGTTTCTGATGAGGGAATCTTCAGTTAACTAGAGTGACACTTGTGGATGCACTAGTGCAGCAGCTGACTGTTAACTCTCTATTAGTTCCACAAACAGTTTGGAACTAATTTAACTAAACATAACTTAGTAAGCTAAGTTATCTAATTACAACTCACAATCAAACTCATCCTAGACCCCTAAAATGTAGGGAGAACACTTACATGACTTTCAAAAGACTTCCAACTTGAAATTGCTAGGTTAACTAAGTCAACTTAGCCTAGTAAACTATTACATGTTTCTATGAGAAAAGAATTACAATTTGAATTCACAATTTAATTCAAGGAAAAATTAAATTGGAATTTTTGGATTCTATTTTTAACATTTCTTGTTCCTATTTCTAGCACTCCCTCTCAACATGAAAGGAATTCAACTCTATCATGATCCTACACCTTTGGAATGTTCTACATGCAACACTTCTCTCTAGTGTTGTTTCTACAACAACTCCTGCAACTAAAAAAAGCATCCAACCTGAACCAATACGATGCATCTGTCATCAAATTCTCTAGCTGCTACTATCTCTATCGACTAAACACTCTGCACTTCTTCTTCTGTTTAATCTTCCTTTATGAGTTATTGTCAACCCTTCTCTACGCTCTTCAGTATCTTACTGCTCTAGCCTCTGCCGCTCTGATCTCTGACTGCATCAATCATGACTAATTCCTCCCGTTACTATGTACTTTGGACTCCCGTAGCAAGGTACGATCCATGAGATAAAACCACTCAATGGACCCTGCCCAATTTCACCCTTTTGGGACTACCACTTCACATCGCCCCACCTCCCACCTAGAGGTATGGTTGCATGTGCTCCCTCTGCCCACTTGGCTTGAAATTTCCCCCTACTGGAGGTCTATGCATGAGTGGAAGCCTACACTCAGTCTCCTCTTCTCTCCAATTGTGGCTAATCAACAATTATATGACACTGCTTTTGAGGCTACTTCTAGGGTTGCATGTTGAGAGCTAATTCACTCTCCCTCTCAACTACCAAGTCTTTAACTTTTTCCTTTCTCCTCAAGGATTTCCATGCATCTTGTACCTCAAGAGCATACAGGTTCTTCACCTATGCATCGATCTATTTCACTTGTCCCATGGCGATGTGTCTAAGGAAAACATTTCCCTTACTAAAAATCACTAAAAATACATGAGCTTTTCCATATTCGAGTTGTTTCCAAATATCAAAAGATTGATACTTTGTTTGATAGTGGCTCACAAGTAAATTTAATTTCTAAAGCAATTGTAAAGAAATTGGGATTAGCAACTACACCTC
>APFE030047809.1:0-10860 GCA_000404065.3 Pinus taeda
AACTCGTCTATAATTTGAAAAAATATTATACTATTCGAATGAGAACCAGAAATAGTGTAAAATGTGTTTATCCTTATTTCAAATATAGAAGTACTAATTTGTATTATTGCACATGTAACCCCACATAATTCCTCCCTTAGAAATATTCTTGCCTAATTTTAAAATTTCCTTTTAAGAAAAACAGGTGGAAATTCATCTTCCACCGTTATCCCCTCATATTTAAGGTTGGGATTTTTAACGAACCCTAATATTATAAATGTTTTCAATCGGTTTCTAATTTAACATATTGAGTCAATATTTCTCCCTATTACTTCCCCCTATTTTCTTCATCCTATTGCTTCTCATCTTTTGAGTTGTCAAGGAAGTGCTATCCCCTCCATTTAGTGAGTTGCCTCTTATTTTTTGGTTCCTTCCTTGTTTGGGATGAGAACTTTCTTTGAAAATAAGTTAGGCAAAAAAATGTGTATTTTTATAGTTTAATAGGTGTGTTCACTAAAATTTCTATTGTTTTAATAGAATGTGATCTGAGAGACTTTTGCTTAGGTTAATTTCTCTACATACGGTGGAAAAGGTAAAAATTATTTTTAAGGTTTTATCTAGGTGATTTTTTTTTTTTAATTTTCCAAAATGTTGTGGAGATCGTGTAGAACCCAAGAGTTCAAAAAATGGAGAGGAAATTTTGGAAGCCTTACCCACACTAGCATCATTATTACCACCATATTTGTTGCATCAAACCCTTTCACCCATGGGATAAGAAAAAGCCCTGCCCTACCCTAAAACCATGGATTGTCTTTTAAAACCTTTTCCACATCTTACCTGTTCTCAAATTGTACCATGACAAAACTTTTAAAACATAAAAAAATAATGTGTTTTATAGTCCATCAAAAATGTACCCACTCATACAAATCGTAAGCTTTTGGTCAAAATAACCAAAATCTATTAACACACAAATTATTGTTGAGGATTTTAAATAATCATGATAAAGTTGTATCTCTGGGGTTTTGAGGTCCATTTATGAAACCTTGTCTGTTTGCTCTACAATGTACGGGACTGGTAGATTTTGAAATGGATCTACTTATGTGGCTACCTTCCCTTCAAGCACATCTTTGAATGAAGTGGTGCCATTTTGATTTATGGAACTTCCGGGCATCGTCAGATTTAGTATTATTGTTCCATCTTTTATAACACTAAATGTAATTTTTTTTTTTTCACTATTATCCTCGTAATCCTCACGATCACAATTAGAACTTTCTATGCATAGCGTTATGAGTAATTTCCGATATGAATGGGGGTTACCTTCAGCAAGGGTTTTGGTTCCCCATAAATCTAAGGATGCAAAAGCCTACACTTTGTCCATGAAAGTTCTTGCTTGAGGGTTAGGACCTCCATAAATGAAAAGAAGATTGTGAAGAAGTTAATCAAACATCTCAGGGTTATGAGGGTTACATCAAATGAGACATTGTAATTAACAAAGATACCTTTACCTATAGCAGAGAGCACAAGATGTGTCCTGGAAGAAGCTTTAGGAGAGAAACCCTCTAGATGGCAGAGTAGCTTGTAAAGAAATTGATAAATCAAAGACATAATTAAATAACTGGCTATTGAGATTAAACATAGCCCAGTGAATAACCCATATTTTTCCATGACCCAATTGGCTAACGGAGAAAATTTACCCCTTGCATTGAGTTGCCAAACACATCCTCATGGATCTGCGTCGAGCGAATGGAACAGATTAGCAACACAAACACCCTATCTATAACCATAATCATTCACAAACAATTTCATGCCATCATATTAGAATCAAAATGATCAATGGTTCCATAGTGTCCAACTATCTGTGGCAATGAAAACCAGTTGTAATCATATAAACCTTCTCGATGATTTCATCGATTCTTTTGCAAGTTCGTTAGGGCACTTAATGGATCTAATTAAAACACATACCATATTTTGATCCTTACACATATGTATTATGTTCACCGATAATGAAGTCAACGTATATATATGATATTAATAAGGTTAATACCAAATTGCAATCTTTAAGCATATGGTAATGATATGGTCATGAAGGTATGGGTTTAATATTATGAGTTTAGAATAGAAAAATAAAAATAATATTTTTTTATATGCCTTTACATGTTACAAGTGGTATTAGAGCCATAGGTTCTAGCTATGTAGCCTTGGGCAAGAAATTTATCAATAACCAAATGCTTAAATGCAGAGAGAGGAGCAAAGATATAGTATGAGAAGGGGACAAGGAACTACACCATCTTACCCATAAATGTTTGTATAGTTGGGAGAAAATTCGACAAATGAGAATGTTGTGTTGCTAGAGACTCTTTAATGATAATGAGTAGAAATTATAAACCTGTGTGCTGACAATCAGAGATTGATATTAGAGTAGGAGAGAATCCTGAAAATCCTCTCGAATCGACAAAATCTAAGGGATCCAGATCCTAGTGCAGACAATGGAAACATAGACGAGACAAGGAAACAATAGAGGGGTGCTCCAAAAATTGAGGAAACACGCATGAATAATGATGACGAAGAATCAGGGAATACTTCTAGAGATAGAGGGGCTAAGAATCTAAGAATTTAGTTAGAGGGAGAATTTAGAAAAATAAAAACCCCATTATTTGACGGAGAAGTAGAAGATGCAGTAGAATCTTGGTTGATTAATATGAACTAGTGTTTTCATATATACGAATATGATGATAATTTAATGACTTGACTAGTTGTGTACCAATTGCAATGTAAATCCACCCTTTCGTGGGAAGAGATTAAAACGGATCAAAACATAGATGAGCAGGGGATAACTTGGGATACCTTTGAGAAGTATTTTAAGGATAAATACTTGACAAAAAGGCTCTATGATGAGAAGGAGAAGGAATTCAATGACTTGAGGTTAGTACAACAGTCCATGGACAAATTTATCACCAAATTTACATCTTTGTTGCGCTACGTTCGAGACATGCGTGAAGAGAAAGTTAAATGACATTGCTTCCTAAATAGTTTACCTACTCATATGAAGGAACAAATAGAGTTTGACAATACAAAAATAATCGATGAAACTATTCAAAAGGCTCATATCTGCGACACACAAATGTAGCAGAAAGGAGAAGGTAATAAGATCTATCTAGGAAAAATGAGGAAGAAAGGACTTCCAAGAAATTTGAAGGGAAATAGATCAAGTTGAATGATGTGTTAATTAGGATGGATTGGTTGGAAGGACATTAGTCCTTAGTAAATTGCTAGGATAAACCCATCATTTTCCTCACAGAGGAAGGAAATAGACAGGAAATATAGGGTATTAAAAGAAATATTAAATTTCCATCAATAACCACTAACTAGTTCAAGAAATGAGTCTAGAAAGGTTTTCAAATATATGGTGTATAGGTTAGATATCTCAATTAAAAGGATAAATTTTCAGCTTTAGAAGATATACCTATAGTCGAAGAGTTTATAGATGTGTTTCCAGAAGACATACCTTGGTTACCTCCAAAAATAAACATTGATTTTACCATAGAACTTATCCCTAGAGCTTCCTCGATGTCGAAAACAACATACCATATCAGTATTTTTGAGTTGACTGAACTCAAAATGTAGCTACATGAATTACTCAAGAAAGGGTACATCCGACCAAGTGTATCCCCTTGGGGAGCACTCGTACTGTTTGTAAAGAAGAGAGATGGAACGCTGAGACTTTGTATTGACTATAGGAAATTAAACAAGTTAACCATCAAGAATAACTATCATTTTCCTCAAATCGATGACTCGTTTGATCTAGCCAAAGGTGCCACTGTATTCTTTGAAATATATTTGTGATCAGGGTATCATCACATTCGAATTAAAGATGAGGATGTTTGTACAAAAGCATTTAGAACACAATATGGCCATTATGAATTTATCGCGTTACCTTTGGGTTGACTAATGCCCCAACAACCTTTATGAGTTTAATGAATGGGATTTTCCACCACTACTTGGGCAGGTTCATTCTAATTTTCATTGATGATATTTTAATCTACTCAAAAAATGCAGAAGAACATAAGGAGCATCTGAGGATTGTTCTCCAAACCTTAAGAGAAAATAAGCTCTATGCCAAATTCAACAATTGTAACATTTTTAAGCAGAAAATACAATATTTGTGGCATGTGATATCTTCAGAAGGCACTGAAGTTGACCCTAAAAAGATTAGGACTATCCTATATATAGTTGTCCCTAAAAATGTAGGAGAAATTCAATCCTTTATGGGTTTGGGAGGCTATTATCATCGATTTATTGAGGGGTTTTCTATAATTGCTTACCCTGTGACATCTCTATAGAAGAAAGGGAGAGTTTTTAAGTGGATAGCAGAATGTCAACTTAGTTTCAAACAATTGAAACATTTTTTAACAACTGCTCTAATACCAAAAGTACCTGATCCAGAAAAGGACTTTACTATTTGTATGGATGCTTGCGAGTAATGAGTTGGAGGTGTGTTGATGCAGGACAATAAAGTGGTGGCTTATGAGTCAAGAAATATTAAAGAGAATTAACAGTGATCTTAGACATACAATATAGAACTTACTGCAGTAGTGCATGCATTGAAAGTGTGGCACCATTATTTGTTGGGAAAGAAATTCTTACTTATGACAGACCATAGAATTCTAACTAATTGATTTAATAACGTTAATTTAAATGCATGCCAAGCTCAGTAGACAACATTCCTCAGTGAATTTGACTTTGATATAAGACACCTTCAAGGCAATAAAACCAAGTGACCAATGTTTTAAGAAGAAAGGTTTAATGTGTGTATGAAATTTGGTATCACCACATAGACTTTGTCGTGACAGAACAACTAAAGGAAGTTTCCCTTAAGGATCCTGAATATAATTTTTTATGGTGGCAAACTAAGAAAATGTAGGATTTTGGGAAACCTACTGAGTATGGCATAAATGATAGGAAATTTTTTATTTTTAAAGGAAGTGTGTACGTTCCTAATCAGGTAAGATTCAAACAAATGTTGTAAGATGAGTTTCACCGCAGACCTTATGCCGCTCACACAGGTTATCAAAAGTTGTTCTCTGAAATTAAGAAAATATATTTTTGGCTTGGAATGAGGAAGGACATCATGGCATACTTGGCGACGTGTTTATAATGTGATTGGGTTAAAGCTGATCATCAACATCCCGTCGGACAACTTCATCCACTTCCTATACCTGAGTGGACATGGGAAACGATTACATTAGACTTGATAACTAAACTTCCAAAAACTCGGAAGAAGCATGAGTCCATCATGGTGGTGGTGGACAAGTTGAGAAAAACCTCTCATTTTATTCATGTTAAATCTGCCTATAAGGTGGTGGAAATCACAGACATATTTATGAAGGAAATATTCGAACTACACGGCATGTCGAAAGTAGTAATTTTAGATAGAGATGTGAAATTTACATCTGCATTCCAAAATGCTCTTTTTAGAGGGCTAGGTACTTGGATCCAATTTAGTACCACTTATCAGCCTCAGACGGATGGACAAACAATGCGGTTCAATCAAGTATTGGAAGATATGTTACGAATGTATGTGATGCAACAACCAACCAAATGGGAAGACTATCTCCTTTTGGTTGAATTCACTTATAGCAAAAACTACCATGAATCATTACAGATGAGCCCCTATGAAATGTTGTATGGAAGAAGGTGTAGGACTCTAGCTGGTTGGCATAACTCAAAAGACAAGATGATCCTAAGACCTAAAATGTTAACAGAAATGGAACAAGAATTAAAGAAAGTTCGATAGAACTTGAAAGGGGCTCAAGATAGACAAAAGGTTTAGGCGGACAAAAAAAAAAAGTTTCAAAGAATTCAAAGTTGGAAATCATGTTTATGTCCGGAGAAAACCCAAGAAAAGAACCTTGTAGTGGGATAGTTGTGCTAAATTAGCACCCTGCTACTGTGGCCCTTTTCAAGTCCTAGAAAGGATAGGACCGATATCTTATGAGCTTGCTCTTCCTCATCACATAAAATTTCATAATGTGTTTCACATGTCACTATTAAAGAAATATGTTTATGACCCCAACCACATTATTAATTGACAATATGTGAAAGTAATTATGAATGAATTTAAATTATATTATATCCAAGATAGAATGGATAACTAATTGTGATAATGATGTTTTTTACAGGTCGAACCAGATGGGGAATTTTTGGTAGAACCCATGCGTATTCTCGATCATAGAGAAACAATGTTGTGGAAGAAAGTTATCACCCACGCTAAAGTGAATTGGAAGCAATTTATCCTAGAGGAAGCTACTTGGGAAGATGAAATTCTGTTGAGACAATCTTATCCTACTATTTTCCATTAGCTACAGTAGACACCGAGGATGGTGTTCTTCCTAGGGGGAAGATGTAACACCTCCCAGATAACAGCTAGAAATTAATTTATTGTGTTTAAGATTTTAGTAAATAGAACTCAGGAAAGACCAATGACATTTTAGATGAATATTTAAATAGTAAATAATATTTTTTTTTGTAATTATCAAATCTCAAAATTCAAGAAGGGAGACCAAAAATGAATTCCAACCTCTAGACATTTACGAATAGCTAAAGACAGTTACACATTTCTCTCTTGGATATAAAAAAATATCTCAATGGAAAGAAAGGAGTTCAGTCTTGAATTAGAAATAAGGAGAAAGGAAATTTTGTGAAGGAACAACACACTATTAGACGAGAAAATCCAGGGCTGGACCTAGGCTAGTGAATAATCTTAGTGCAGACTAGACTATAGACTTGATGTCTATTATAGATTCAACAGATAATACTAAAAAAATTGTTATCTGATGTCCTAGAGTGGAGCTCGAGAGGAGAAGTGGATGTGATTTCCCTTCTCAAGGTTTGGTGGAGAAGGTCTCACCTTAGTTGAATTCGTGGATTGACATAGATAGATAAGACTTCCATCTTTGCTTGAGTCTAAAGTTATGAGTTCATGAATGAAAATAGATATATGTTTTGTTACTGTATTTGGTAAAATAGGTATAAACCCAAGTGCTTATATTCTATTGAAAAGAGTAGCTTGAGAGTATGATAAATTGTGTAATCTACGGTTAGTATAATTGCAAAACTAAATTATTATAACACAATGAAATTTTAGAAGAGTCTTTTGAAAATATAGATCAACAGATTGTAACTCAGAATATTGCATGAATTCCTAAATTCTATATTACATAGTGTATATTCCCTTATCCCTTTAGATTTCGTGATTGAAGCAACTGGAAAATTGGACTCCAATAGGGAAGAATTGAATGCTTGCTTAAATGTAAATTATAAAAATACAGTTACGACTTCCTGTAGGAAATGTATATATATGCGTCAACATTACACTAAAATTTGGAAGCATTGTATTTGTATAAGCAAAGAGTTTTCATTGTGTTAACAAAAGGGTTAGGACCAAGCTGTCGATTCCACAACCACCCGATCCAATCCCCTGGGAATCTATTAACAAGTAAGTCGAACCCAGAAGTAGAAATTGTCCTACCATTTCTATCTGAAGCATAAGTATTGAAATTAGATACAATCCAATAATTTCATAAAAGAACACACTCTGCAAGAAGCTTAAGTTATTTATCAAGAAGTGGCACAATATAATGAAACAATGGCCTTTTCCTTGGAACGAAAATTGATATATACATAAAACAGTGACAGAGTTATAAATAGAAACCAACGATAATTTAGCATTTTCACAATGGGGAAACATCCATCCATATAAACCAGTTGTGTCCAAATAAATAAAATAGCATAAGTATAAATATTTAATGAAAATGGAAATTGTCTTTTAACCCAGATCTCAACTGCTGGGAGCATTGAGTTTAGATAAACAGTCGACCTCAACTGAGGAGGATAAGCCAAATAACATTCATTGAAAGATTGATTACTCAGGAAAACTGAAATATTTAATAAGTTACGGAAAGCAACATTTTTGGCAAGGAAAATGCAAAACCCTCGAAGTGTGTCACAAGAAAATTGTCTCGGAAAATTCCAGTTTTTGACCAGCAACTCTAAAACATAAAAACCCTCATTTCTATTCACTACAAGCCAATTGGCTATGTTGTAAATGAAAGGCAGCTCGTGGTTAGGATATCGAAGGAGTGTGGGAGCCGCCATTCGAAGCCCACTCATATGTAAGCTTGTAAGTTCCAAGAAAACAAAGGTATGACTCTAAACAAAACCAATAGAGTGCTAGATAAAAAATACACCAATTATGTGCATGGCATTACGAGGAATTTCTTATATGAATGAGGGTTACCTTTAGCAAGGGTTTTGGTTCCCAAAAATTTAAGGATGCAGAACCCACCATTCTATCCATGAAAATACCTGCTTAAGGGTTAGGACCTCCATAAATGAAAAGAAGATCGCGAGGAAGTTAATCGAGCAACTGAGGGTTATGAGGGTTACATCAGATGAGACAATGTAATGAACAAAGGAACCTTTACCTATAGAAGAGAGGACGAGTTGTGTGCTAGAAGAAGCTTTAGGAGAGAAACCCTCCAGATGGGAGAGTATCCAGTAAAGAAATTGATGAATCATAGACATAATTAAAGAACTCACTGTTGAGATTGAACATAGCCTCGTGAATAACTTAGATTTGTCCACGAAACAATTGGATAATGGTGAAAATTTACCCCTTGCATTGAGTTGCAAAGCTTATCCTCATGGAGTTGCATGGAGCAAATGGGGCAAAATAGGAATGTAAACACCCTAGCTAGAACCCTAACCCTTCACAAGGAAGTTCATGGCATAGGATTGGAATCAAAACGAAATGGTTCCAGAGCGTCCAATTGTCTGTGGGAGTGGAACCTAGATGTAATCTTATAACCCTTCTGAATTCTTCAATCCATTCTTTTGGAGGTTCATTAAAGTGCTTAATGGGTATAATTAAAACACGTACCATATTGTGAAGCTTACACATATGTATTATGTTCATCGATAATGAAGTCAACATATATATATGACAATAATAAAATTAATACCATATTGCGATCTTTATACATATGGTAATGATATGGCTATGAAGGTATGGGTTTAATATTATAATTTTAGAATAAACAAATAGAAAGAAATAAAATTATATGCCTTTCCATGTTACATGATCCTTAAGCGAAATTAATGGTTAAGCTTTAATAGCGATTAATTAAACCTTAAATTCTAATTTATAATTAATGATTACATTTTAAAAATGACTTATTTAATGATTAAATTAATAGGATTACTATGAATCCATTAATTTGACTAACATTTAACCTATAGAATTAATTTATTTCATTAATGACGAGTGGATTGGGATTTCCCACCAAAATTGTTAACTGAGGGTGTTAGGTCCGTATAATACTAGTGATTACCCCATTACTATTGTAGTTGTATCCCTTATTAATATTGTTGTGCCCCTATTGCCCCATATTTTTACTGTGCCCCCATAACATCCCTCATTGCTATTTTGTGCTTTAAAATTTTATTGTTTAGGTCGATTCCATTATATTGTGGACTCTCCTAGACTTCCTATATTTATAGAAATGAGGTTTGTATTTGAATCATCCAAGAATTGTAATTTGTCTAATGTAAAGGAGGTTGCCCCATCAAAGCAGGCTGAATTCTAAAGGCGTTGATCTCTCTTTTCTATCTTTTTGTGAGCTGGTTTCATAACATTTGGTATCAGAGCTTTGGATTCTAGGGTTTCGCTACTCCAAATAGGTCATCGTGGCATTTTTGCTATAACTTTTTTTTACAATGTTTTAGAAGGGAAAAAACCCCATTTGAGATGAAATCGCACTAAACCTTGGGTCTGAATCTCAGAGATTTTCGCACTATATTTTCGAAGATATGTTCTGAGGAAGTTGGTCTTTTTGCAGACTCCTCAATTACATTCCAAATAGGTGACCTGGGGAAAATCGTCATAACTTTTTCTTTGAGCATTGGATTGAAATTTTTAAGAAGCTACAGAAAGTGGATAGGCTGTAGTTTCGTGTATATATGTTTCAGTACCAAAGGTTGAAACAGTGACAAGTGGCACTTCATACGAGTTCGCTCTTCTGGAAAGGTCTATAATCAGGTCATCTTGGGAGATTGTGCATAACTCTTCCTTTGAGATTCCAATTTGGATCAGACTGGTGGCATTGGAAAGAGGATACAGAGGGCTACTACAGGTCGCAATTTCAGAACTCGATGATCTTAAATTATAGAGATACATCAGATTCAATATCAAGCTCCTACAAAGTGAAAAAAGGTGTGTAGTTTTTTTTTTTATTTTTGCATAAGCTTGGTTTGAAAAATTAGTTTGAAGGAACTCAAAGGGCATAGTAAAGCATTATATTCGGTAATTGACGCCTCAAGAAAATAAATGCAAACACCTAGTAAGAAACCAAAAAGCTCTATCATGACTCATGAAGAAGAGGAAGAAATGCTACATGATATGTCAAAATTATGAGACCAAGGGCAACAAGTGTCACTTGCACAAAAAGTAACAGAATCTAAGATGAAAGATGTAGAAGCTAAGATGGATGGTTTAAAGAAATGTGTAGAAGCTAAGATGGATTGTTTAAAGAAAGGCATAAAAGCTAAGATGGATGGCGTGGAAGCTAAGATGAATGGCATGGATGCTAAAATGGATGGCATGGATGATAAGATGGAAGAATTCAAGATAAATATGAATAAGTTGCTATAAGAAATGGTCACTAATGGTGAAAGGGTAGTAAAGGAAACTCACAATGAGAACAAAATAAATGTTAATCATGATTCCATAGACTCTAATGTTGGATCGAAGACCCACCATATTCCAAATATCGATATGAGGAAGTTTGATGGCAAGGATCCTGCAACATGGATATTACAGATGGA
>APFE030047815.1:0-14276 GCA_000404065.3 Pinus taeda
TCAAAAAATTCTTACCAATTTCGCCCCATGCTGCATCTGGCGGTAATTCTAGGTCTGGGTCTCCTCGGAAGTCCAGCCTAGAATAGGGGTAGTCATCGACGACGATGATCTGCTGATCCCACCAGGTGAAGAAATCATCGTCAAAGGCAGTCCTAGGAACCTCCCCACCCCCCAGACGTTTCATCAGATCAGCCCACCGACCCATACGTGGATCGCGTGGGGTGCTGATGGAAACTTCTACCCTGGGCCGGAATGCGGGAATCCTCTCGAAGAAAAAGGTGCACAAAATGGTCCCATAACCAAAATTCTTGGTCTGTCCCCTCTTGATGGAAGTGAGTTGGCTCTTCATGCTGGCCAGAAGAGGAGTACACCAGTCAAACACCGTGTTGAGACAATCCACTGCCACACTCATATTGAGCCGTGACGCCTAATGCAGTGAGGATGATCTGTTCACTCGTGCCATGGTGAACAGGATGATCCTAAGTGATAAACTCTCCACGTGTGCAATGGAGATCTGGCTCCCAACTTTCTTGGGATGCCTCAAGCAGTATATCTGTACATAGTCCTCGATAGTGAGGCTACTCCGCGTCCTGCCCCGGATTGTACTACCTCTCCCCTTCGAGAAAGGCCCGTGATAAAATAAATGTCCTCCACTTCCACTCTGAGTGGCATCTGATCTATCATGAATGCCTCCTCATCGACATCCCAATAAATAATGAGCAGTTCAAGCAGTCACACATTGGCTTTCATGTTCGACAGCTTGAAGAATTTGAGCAAGCCACATCCTCGTAAAGCATCTAAGGCTTGAGGATTGTTCATAACCTCATTATCAACCGCTGCATGTTCCCTTTCACGCCATGTGATAGTCATCCTGAAAAGAAATTGAGCTTTCATCCATTAGTTTTTATTCAATTTAGCTCGCGGCGTATACGCGGGTTACTGTATACACAATAACGTATAGGGCCCGCGTGTACGCGGGTTTCACATTACCAACCCGCGTATACGCCACAGCGAAAATTTAATCAATAATTTAACGGTGAAACATAAATCAAAAATATTAAAATTAATCACAATGCATTGCAAGTCAAGGATAAGGGTTACCTGGAAGATTTGGTGGGATTTGAACGGTCAAAATCGACGTACGAAGAATTTGCTCCATTTTCTCCAAATATTTGCTCTCCAAGTTGAACAGTAACAATAGTAAGTCCAAAATTCTATTTATAAGTTTTGAAAATGCAAAATTTTTTCAAAATTTTATTTGGATTGATTTCATGTGAATTTTAACTTGGGAGCTCGCAGTGTCGAGATTGGTTTGCTTTTCAGGACATTTTGGACATTGTTCGACTTTTTCGAGACGGTTCCATGACTGCTAACCCGTCATGGCAGGTATCGTTTTTTCACTGGCATATAGGTTAGGGACATCATTCCGTTGCATTATGCATGCTAGCGTCCATCAGTCGATACATCTGCCATAGGGATGATCCCATCGTGTTATGGTTCGTAAACCATCTTCACTCGCCGATCTTTAATCATGACACGATGGTAGAGCCATCCTTTACATGGGCATCGTAGTTAGCACCTCACTGACATTTGTTGCCCATGCTGCTTCATTTGAGTAGGCTCGGGAGTCCTCTGTAGTCCCGCCATGACTTATGCGTTGAAGACTCATTCCTCTCAGCTTCTTCACTTCGTTCTGGCCTTATACCCTAGAGGCTCCTTTGTGTTGAGTTGTACTGCTGCATTGCATGTTGACCATTTGCACCTTTTGGCCTAGAGCCGGCTTCACTGGACTCGTGTTTAAGCCAACTTTTGACCATGACCTCTGCAAAAAATCAACCTTGCATACCTTTAACCTCTGCAACTTGACATACCTTGACCCATGGAAAGGACATACCTTTGAGTGTCACCGACCAGTTTTCGCCTCCCTGCATTGAGCATAGGAATGTTCCCCTCCCAGGAACTAGATCATCTGTTTCACCGGCACTCGTCTTTTCCACTATACCATAGCATTCTTTTATTCTTTTTCAAGCTTAACAGAAAAAGACAAAAAAAATTTAATATTCCAAAAAGAGCGGGAACTAGACAGTATTTCCATCTATTATTGGCAGCTAGAGTTAGTCGTGTCGCCCTTGAACAAAGCACTCAAAGCAAAGTCTCCTCCGCTTGGGTGGGATTTAGTTTGACGTAGGTTCGCCATAAACATTGTTATTGAGTTAGTTCTCCCCCGATTGGTTACCTCTTCCAATCATATGGAGGGTTCGTTCATGCCTCCTGCATGACGAACTTATACAGATTCATCATATGCTGCCATAGTCACATTGAGTCGTGCTTTTGTTCAAGGGAAGTTAGCCTGAGTCGGCCTCGCTGCGGTGTCTCTTGACTCATTTCTCAGTCGGCCATCCCAGTTGTCAGTATCATGTCTTACATCACATCAGTTATTGGTCCCTTACTCATGCCGGTTTGAGAAGGTCTCCATTGACTTCTTGCCGACGGGTCTTGTCCTTATCGACGACGACATCTTGCTCTGAGGGCAGGCCTAGAGTTGCACCCTCGCCCTATTTTCATTATTGATAGGTTACCTTGTGCTCAGCATCGATCAGTATCATGGGTCTTTGACTGAGTGGTTTCCCTTGTGTTCGACGTCAGCTTACATTATCACACATTGGGGTTCGTGCGGTCCCTTGGTTTCCATTTGACCCTATTGGTGGATCCCCCGCCTCTGTGTCAGCTTACATTATTGGTTGGTTCAGAGGGTTTCTGCCGTGCGCTAGCCACATCTTGTGTACGCCGGAAACGTACCTCGATTCGGTTACTACATCTTTCTTCGTCCGATTCCTTCCACATTATTGGCCTACGGGTTACACTCGCGCTAGATTGATGAAGGATGCCTTAATGCCTTCCCTCTAGTGGATCTTTCCCTATCGACTCCGACTCATTGCTCTGGGGCAAAGATCTAGAGTCCATTTGGCAGTACCTTGGGGTTTGCAGTCATTAGTGGCAGATCCTTCGCTATTGACTATGGGAAACCATCATTGTCT
Organism: Pinus taeda; assembly: GCA_000404065.3. Taxonomy (NCBI): domain Eukaryota; kingdom Viridiplantae; phylum Streptophyta; class Pinopsida; order Pinales; family Pinaceae; genus Pinus; species Pinus taeda. The sequence continues at coordinate 3,039 of APFE030047815.1, forward strand.
CCTGATCGATAGATTCTTACAGGTGTTCGACTTCAACTCATTTATTCACACTTGTTAGTTTGTACTGGGTACCTTGACGCTCATTATCATTATCTGTGAGTAGTCTCGCGTTTGTTAATGGTATACATTAATGACTGATAATCAAACGATTTCTCACATGGTCGACTTCAGATCATTTATTCCCATGGTGTAGAAATGTACCACGGCGGTCGTTGAAGACCTCAGGTTGTATTAACATTCATTGGTTCACTTGACAGTTGCTCCTGTTGCTGCTAGTTGATACCATTCCACTTTATATGTTGCAGTCATTCATGGCGACATTCTATATGCTGACACCTGAGTTTGCAGTACAGTACCATCCTTTTCCATCATGTTCAGTTGGTACCTCTTGGGATCAGTCTTTGATATCAGTGATTCGTTGTATCTTCCAGCATCATTGACAGTTTATATGTGATATTCAGACATGTACCTGTTCGATCATGATCAGATGATCCATTATGTATTTCCCACTCATTTATACTTGTATACTTAGTGGATCCGCTTGTACTTGATATGCGGACATGCTTTACTTTCTCTGAGCATGGGTATGCCCAGCTCAGACGGTGTTTCTTTCTGATCTTCTTTTGTGGCTTGGCAGGCTGAATTTTGGTGAAGTACTCCTCAGCTTTTGGCAGGTTTCCTTTCCATGTACTTGCTTAATATATTTTGGCCATCATGTACCCCTTCTGACCTCATATATTAGGGGGCATCTGTTATAGCTCCAAATATCACTATCATGGTTTGTGATGCTGCACTCATGGCCTAGGGCAACCCCTCCTTCCAGACCTGGTCCAAAATCTAAAAAACAGTGTTTTATTCCCTGTACATGACATTGCCCTGAGTTAAACGCGTGTATACGCGAGTTCATATATACCCAACCCACGTATATGTATTAAAACACTTCAAAAAATATAAAACTCCTTATTTTCGGGCGGAGATCGCGGGTTTTACCTGCTGATCACCTGTTAGTGCTCGTGGCCTCAACTGTCCCCAACAATTCCTAACTAAAAAACTACTTTGGGATTGGTATAAAAAGACACCAAAGGGAAGGCCTAAGGGAGGAGAGAGTATAGAGAAAGGTTTTTATACTGAGATTTCCCCCTGATCAGGTCTGAAGACCCTTGTGCCTTCTGCACTTCCCCCATTTTGTACAGGAAACGGAAACCCTTGTTTCCTTGTGATTGGATGTTCATTCTTTAGCCATGACATCTTGCAGTGAGTATTGGAAGGTGACCTACTAGAGGCTTGAGGCGGGACGGATCCAGAAGGAGGTTGAGCTTTGAGCCTGCAGAAGTGGTTCAAGTGATATTGCTCTTTTTCGTACTATTCTATTTGTCTAATAAAGAAACACGTCTTGTTCCCGATATGCTTATCTCTTTATGTTAATGATGTTCATATTTGAATTTCATGTATGAATGGATGTCTAAAAGTTTATAACTAACTCCTTTCTTATATAACATAAGGGTGATTTTTATGTAAATCTTTGTCCATATACTGCTGCATTCCTTGGAATTGTTGTTTTTGTAGGACAAAGGAGCAGAAGGGACCTGAAGAAGGGTTTGCACCCTTGAGGAACTACCCAAACGTAGGACCTGAGGTATGTCCTTCCCACCTTAGAAATAGCTTTTTCTAGCATAATGGCTGTGTGTGTGCATGTTTCTTGATTTAGACAACTTTCAGTCTGCTAGGGTTCCACCCAAGAGCCTTAGGGGATAAAATCCCGCAACACTCCCTGCTCTACTCTTCATTCTCTTTTCCCGCGGTATTTGTGTTGTTGTTTCTGCCTTTGTTTTAGGCTCATCAATCTGGCCCATTTCTCCTTTTTCTTTCTATTCTTTCTATGCTTGAATGTCCTGCATTCCTGCATCATTGGTTTTCTCACCTTCTTCAGTGCGTTCCCCCTCCTCACTGCTGGATGGGGTTATGTTTTCGGCCAAAAGTCTGATATTGTCATCCCTAGACATGTTTTGGAAGATTTCCCAAGATATGGGGACAGTGTAGGTGTGCAAGGCATCTTCCACTAATAGTTTGATGAGCCCATGATGGGCCAACTGATCTGGAATCCCTTCATTCAATTTTGTACCACATTCAATTAGTGACTGAAGAAGAAAATAGGGAATTCTCAGTTTCAGGGCTGGAGGTAAATCAATTCCATGTCTTAATTCACACACCAACCTAAAATGATAACCATAAATGATGCTAAATCTTCCTTCACAGGTAATGTACTTCATGATTAGGAAACTGACTTCACTCCAGAGAGGAGGAAAGCTGGTTCTCATCACCCCGTTTTTGTCTTCTACAGGATGTTCCTTGGGCAAAAAGAATGCTTTCTTGGCAGCTTGGCCCAATGACCTCTCTTCTTTGCTCCAAGGGAGCCCTAATGGTAGACCAGTAACTCGACTGATGAGCTCAGGGGTAAGTTCTAGGGTCAAACCCATAAAACTAACTGTGGCATGTGTCTTTGATTGAGGTCTCAGGGACATTAAAAATTCCTCAGCTATCTCCTCGTCATGACCCTGAATTTTGTCAAAGAAGGACATCCAATTGGCTCGTGTGAAAAGGTCCACCACCTCAAGATGCTCGTACAATTTGCTAGAGTCCAAGGGTTCTTTCCTTATGAATTCCCCCTGGCATGGTGAGAGTGCTCTTTTTATGCTTTGGTTAGAAAAGGGAATGTTGTTTATGGTTTCCCCCTGGACTCAAGAAATAATTTCTCGGCTGTTTAATATCAATTAGCAACAATTCCTTGGTTTTAAGACTATTGTTACCCAGAACTCGACTGTCTATTTATGAAAGGAAGAGTTTTGTTTCTGCAGACAGAGTACAGAGATCAAGTTTTCTTCTTAGCACACATACAAATATGCAATTTCAAAATTTTCATTCACAGGCTAGCCCCCACAGCTGCATATATCTTACCTATAGGAGAATTCTAAAAAGAGGAAACATGGAGGAGAATCTGGATGCAGAAACAACTGGGAAACCCAGTGCAATACACAAGCAAATGTTTTACTTCCAACACACAGGCAGATTTTCTTTCTAATTTTCCAACCTGATGTCATTCAATTCAACACCTTTGCAAAACACACCATGCATAGAAGAGTTTTTCTTGAGCCTACCTCGTTTGGAGCTCTAAATTCGACGAAGAAAAATCCCAGACTTCCCTGCTTCAGAAAGATATGTAGTCTTTCCTGTAGAACTCTTCCTGTAGAAGACCCCCTGGTTCCTATAGAATGTCACTGCACCTTTGAGCGAGCCCGATCCGTGGGAGATTTTCGAAAATAGGTAGAAAAACTAGTGGAGGATGACTGGTTAACAGTTTTTGGAAGCGGAGGATGCATACTCCAGTCGGGGATGTTGCAAGTACAAAATGAACAGAAGGTGGTGTGAGTTTCAGCCGAGCATATTTTAATTGCGGCATGATTCGTGGTGAGGGAATGAGGTGGCCAGAATGAACCGTTGATCTGACGTCACAGCCATAATTTCTCCGCGTGTTTCTGACCGCCATCATTTCTCCTCTGCCGTTAACCACTGCCACCACTACCAGTCCCGACGATTTTTCCTTGAATGGACACTCCACACGTGTTGGCTACACATCTCGTTGGCGATTTTGAATGTAACTAGGCTCGTTCAAGTCTCATGAGGCTATGTAACTGACTGAGGGTGGCCAGGTGACTGGCCACCGATTCCATTCAATCCAAACCATTTCCATAGCCATGCAGCTTTTGAAATATAGTTTATGCAATTGACGAATGAGTTTAGGCACCTACCTGTGTGGTCATGGCCGCGTTATGCAAAATTCGGGTCTTGGAATCACTCCTTTGTTTGCTGCTGCTTCATGCACGGGTGTTTGAACCCATTCCTTCATTCATTGATGTTGCATGCACGGATTTTGGAACCCATTCCTTCGTTTGTTGTCGCTGCATGCATAGGTTTTGCTTGGCTTCGACTGCTGATGATATTCTCATGTTCTAGATGGGCCCTTTGCATGTTTCCTTTGTCATTTCTGGCTATCCCGGTCTCCAGAGTATGTCTTCCAGAGGGATCAGCTACTACAGGATTCCTGTGGGATGTCCTGTAGCTATTTCTCCTCCTGGGATGCAAGCTAAAATGAGCAGGTCTATACTGCTGACGAGGGATTCGGCTGATGAGGAGTCCAGATGGAGATTGACAGGTATGGTGAGTGAGACACTACTACTTGATTTGTTACTAAAAGTTCTTGCTGGTAGTATGAAGAAAACAGGGTTTTCTTTTGTGTGACTGTGCAAGAACAAACAACAGGATGGGTGCAATGGAGGTGTAAAGAGATGAAATAGGGTGACATATGGTGATGGATGGAAAAAGGGGTGCTTGTAGACCTAACAGGCAGATTCCAACCTTCATATTCTCTCCCAAGATCAATTTTGGCCTGTCTGAAGGGTCTACAGGAACTTCCTGCAGAAGGTCCAGAACTTCTTGTAGAAGACCCAGAACTTCTTGTAGAAGGCCCAGAACTTCCTATAGAAGGTGAAATCTTGACCCGAATGTGATCAAATCGTAAGAAAGGGGAGTGGTCATGGAAGAAGTGTTTGTGAGGGGTGCTTGCAGCCTGATGCTAACCTCTGTCCTTGTTTTGTGTGACCCCCCTAACCTACAATGTCATCCCTGTAACCTGCAATTATTCAACAAAAGTTAGGTCTATTCCTTGTTTTTTTTCTCTTTTCTTTTTCCTTTTTTTTTTGAGAGAGACAGCTGGGGTGCCTCCAGGAGGTTTTGACCCTCACTGTCTGCCCCGGGCTCCTCTAAGAGGTTTTCACCCAAGGATCTTTTTATTCTTTTTCTGTTTTTTCTTTTCTTCCTTTTTTTTTTTATCAAGGTGTGGGTGGAGTAGAGACAGGGCCCTGCTCCACTACCAACACTAATTTGTCCAATGTTTCAATGAACTCCTGCTTAGAAAGGGGCTTCCTATAGATTTTTATTCGATGCCCATTGACGAGCATAGGGATGGCTTCTTCATCAATGTTCCTGATAAGGACTGAACCATTGTCATTGCATTTTTCCACTGTATATGGTCCCAACCACCTTGTCGTTAACTTCCCTTTGAAATCCTTATATCCCGAGTCATATAGCAGCGCCCAATCTCCTGGCTGAAATTTCTTTTCGTTAAGGTGACAGTCATGCCATATCTTTCTTTGGAGTTGGACCACTTCTAAGTGGAGGAGGGCCTACATTCTCTGTTCATCCATTCCATTGAGCTGTAGTAATCTTTCCTGCTATGCATGACTGAGGTCTAGGTCTAGCTGAGCTGCTAACCTCAATGTGTTGTACTCGAATTCTATAGATAGAAAAGCCTTCTTCTCGTAGACTAGCTCATAAGGTGTTAAACCTGTTGTAGTTTTCCAAATGGTGTTGTAGGCCCAAGTGGCCTCAACCAAGCGATCTGCCCAATCTTTTCTACTGCTGCTCACCACTTTAGTCAAAATCTCTTCCAAAGCCCTATTAGTGACCTCCACTTGCCCATTTTCTTGCAGATGATAAGGGGTGGAGGTTTTGTGCTTGATCTTGTGATGAGCGAGCAGGTCTTCAATTAGGTTAGAGGTGAACTGACTTCCTTGATCTGTGACCAGTTCTCTCGGGTAGCCATACTTGTAGAACATATTTTCCCTCAAAAACTCAACCAATTTTTTTTTCTTCTGTCGTTGTCATGATTGCCTTTATCTCTACCCACTTTGTCAGGTAGTCCATGCACACAATGATGTAAGACTTCTGCTTTGAAGGAGAATTGATAGGACCCACAGAGTCCATGCTTCACTTCTCAAATGGCTCGAAAGTCACTTGAGGTTGGAGGGGCATTTCATCCCTCGGAGTCGATTTCCCCATCCTTTGACACCAGTCACTTTCGCTAATGTATCTTCTGACATCTTGATGAAGAGTGGGCCAATAGTAGCATGCCTGAAAATTTTGAAGGCGGTCCTTTTCGCTGCAAAGTGGCCTCCACATGGTCCATCATGACAGGTTAGGAGGATGTCAAAAACTTCCTCCTCCCTGACGCAACGCCTTAAGATATGATTTGGGCCAAGTTTAAACAGGTTTCCCCCAATCCAAGTGAATGGGGCACTTTTCCTTACAATTTTGCTCTTCTCTTTTGAGGATAGGTGTGGTGGGAATTGTGCTGAAACCAAGTAATTTGCTATATTAGAAAACCATGGAGAGAGTACTAAAATAGAAAACAGGTGTTCATTCGGCATTTGATCATCTATTGTCCCTTCTTCGCCTGTAGGCAAATCTAATATGGACAGAAAATCAGCAACAACATTTTCCTTGCCTGGCTTGTCAACAATGGTCAAATCAAATTGCTGCAATAACAGTAACCATCTAATGATACGGGCATTTACATCAGGTTTATTCATCAGATACCTAATCGCAGCATGATCAGTGAGCACAAATGTTTGATAACCAGTGATGTAGTGTCTGAACTTGTTTAGGGAATGGACTACAACTAGGAGCTCTTTTTCGGTCACAATATAGTTTAATTCTGCCTTGGACAGGTTCTTGCTAATAAAGTATATGGCATATGGTAGCTTCTCTTTAATTTGTCCTAAGACTGCCCCTATGGCTTTGTTCGAGGCATCAGTGTGGATGTGGGAAGGTAGGGCCCAGTTTGGACCTCTCAAGATTGGGGCGGTTACTAGCTTATCTTTCAACTCATCCAGAGCCTCTTGACAGTTGTTAGTCCATATAAACTCAACATCTTTTCCCAAAAGACCGAACAATGGCGAGGCTAGCTTACTGGAATCTTTAATGAATCTTCTATAATATCATGCTAAGCCTAGAAAACTCTCAACATCTCTTACATTTTGAGGAGGCGGAACCTTTTGGATTATAGCAATTTTGTTAGGATCCACCTGTAATCCTTGTTGAGAAATGGTATGACCTAGCACGGTCCCTTCAGTCATCAGGAATTCAAACTTTTCAGGACTGAGGGACAGATTCATTTCAATACACTTGTTTAAAACTTTTCCGAGGTTAGTCAATGCTTCTTGGAAGTTAGACTCGTAAGGAGTAAAGTCATCCATGTAGATTTCCACCGAATCATGAACCAACTCAGCAAATATGCTTAGTACTGCTCTCTGGAAAGTGGCAGGGGTGTTACATAGCCCAAAGGGAAGGACCCAGTAGGCAAAGGTAACCCAAGGACAAGTGAAATTGGTCTTATCTTGGTCTTCCAGGCTGATTTGGATCTGATTATACCCGTTGAACCCATCTAGCAAAGAAAAGAACTTCTTCCCTGCCAGGCCATCTAACACTTGATTTATGAAAGGCAAAGGGAAATGGTCCTTCTTGGTGGCTTTGTTAAGTTCTCGATAATCTACACAGATTCTCGACTTCCCATTTTTCTTGGGCACAAGCACCAGAGGAGAAACCCATTCGTTGTCATAGATGGGGTAGATGAATCCTGCGTTGAGCAACTTTTGCAATTCCTCTTTAGCAATGTCCTTAAGGGCTGGATTCATTCTCCTTTGAGGCTGCTTGACTGGTTTACAATCCTCTTTAATGTAAATGTGATGGGTACAGACCGAAGGGTGTAGTCCTTTCATCTCCCTATAGCTCCAAGTGAAAGCATCCAAATGGCAGTTCAGAAGGCTACACAACTCCTTTTCATGAGAAAGGGATAGGGATGAGCTGATCTTTAAGGTTCTTTCAGGGCCAAATTCCACACTCTTAACTCTGGGAGAGGTCAGATCAACTACATAGAGGTCTATTACAGCGCTGGCTTGGGTACCTCCCACCAACTCCTCTAATCGCAGCACATTGGGAGGTAAATTTTGAATCAAATTCTCAATCAGGTCATCCTTGGTTTGAGGGCCTCCCCGGGTGGCTTCCAATATGCACACTGGTGCAGAGTAGACTTCGTCCTCATCTCCCTCCTCCAACCAGAGAGGTAAGTCATGTTCTAGCAGGGGTTGAGCAGGAGGATATAGGATTAGCTGCTTGGACATAGGCCCATTCTTGATGGTCATTCTCTCAATTGAACAACTGATGTAAGCATCTGTAGTAGCTAACCAAGGCCTTCCCAAAATGAGGGGATATCCAGTGAGTTTTTCCTTTGGCTGAAGGACCAAGAAGTCCGCAGGGTATTCCCAAGAATCAACAGAGACCATGACATCCTCCATAATCCCTTCGGGAGTCACGGTAGAGCGGTCTACTAACTGTAGTATGGTCGAGGTCTTTCTTAGGGAACTCTGAAGGTTAAGTTTGAGCATAGTTTCTCTGGTCATCACATTAATGGTAGCCCCTAGATTAATCAGGGTGTGGGGGACTATGGTGCCATTGATGTGGACATCAACTACAGGACTCCCAGGGTCCAAATATTTTGGACAGATTACTTGTCCCAACATTAGATCGGACAGTTGTCCTATGACATTGATAGTTGGGGCATCTCTTTTGCACCTACCTGGGTGTCTGAAACGCTTCTCCTTGATCAATTTGTTGTAGATTGGTACATCTTTTATAGCCTGGAGAAGTGGTATTTTCACACACAACTGTTTAAGTTCTCCCAGAAGTTCAGTCTCATCTGGGTTTGGTTGCGTGGTTACCGTTAGTCTCTCAGGAAAGGGTGGAATGACTTTGGGTTCACTTTCCTGTTTCTCTTCCTCATCCTCCTCCGGAGGAGGTTAGTGATCTGGAAGGACCTTCCCAGATCGTAGGTTGATCTCTTGAATCTCCACAACATAGGTAGGGCATGTTGTCTCTCCATTATATACCTGTTGGGCCTGTCTATTATTGGGGTTTGGGTTTAGTTGAGCAGGTATCTGAGGTTGTCTTGGAGGAGCAGGAGGTAATGGTTGAGGTTGAGCAGGTGGTGGAGGAAAAATAGCGAGAGGAGAGTTGTATTGGGGCGTCCACCCCAGCTGAGGTGCATTCCACTGAGGTTGTGGCTGAACATGAGAGTGAAACGAATGAACAGCAAGTTGAGTATGGTATTGAGATGGATAAGACCAAGGAGGAAGTGCGGACTAGGAAGGATGAGTAGGGGGACCCCAAGAAGGTATATGAGCGGATTGGTTGGGGTGGTAATAAGTTTGGGATGTCCCTTGCATCCCTTGTTTCTAAGGTCTGGATCCATGCGACCTCCTTTGGTTGAGGAAGTAGAGTGGTTCAGTGGCTCCCTTGGCCCCTTGGTACATGGCTTTAAGTCTGGGCAAGGTTGGGCATTGGTTTGTAGGGTGGTCTTCCTCACAAATGAAACATACCTCTACTAAGTGCAATGGACACTCATTCTTAGGATGCTTCCTTATGCATCTGGGACAAAAGATGACCAAAGCCCTCTCAGCTTCCTCTTTCTTCTATTGGATTCGGAAAGTATCCAATTGCATGGCAATTGTCTATCTCACCTCACTTTTAAGGTCTTCCATTTGATTTGTAAACTCATGTTTGGAGAAGGTGGCACTAGCTGAAAGCAAATTCCCCCTACCTCTTTTCTGGGCACCCCTAGAGTGGTTTCTAAACACAGTCTTTATGTCCTCATAAGGTAGTTGGTAGATGTCTCCACCAGCTAGCAAATGGAGGGTATCTAGAAGGTTTTCAGGGACTCCTCGGAGCAAAACCAGCTTCAGATATTCAGGGTCAAGTGTGCACCTAGCCCTTCTATAACTGAGTTGGAACCTTTCTTCATAGTCTTCTAAAGATTCATCACTTCCCATGGTCATTTGAGAGATCTATCCCTTTGTTTCCTTTGACTTACAGTAGTCCCGGTATTTGTTGTTAAAGGCTTGCTGCATTTGAGCCCAAGTTGTGATACTGTTGCCAGGTAACCCCAAGAACCAGCGTAGGGCTGCATCCTTGAGGGTAGAGGGAAAGAGTTTCAACTTTTGCTCTTCTTCTGCATGGTCATAAGTTCGACAAAGGACAACAAATTCAAACAAGAAGGTATCAGGGTCTTCAATTGTCAATCCATGGAAGTGAGGTAAGGCTGAGGGACTTATGTTTTTCATTTTCGTGTCTCCATTGGTCTCTCGGATGGGGAAGGCACCCCCTATTCTCTCCTCGTCTCCTATACCGTTTCTGTGTTCAACCATGGTCTCAAGAGGAATGTTTTCTTGCTCTTATTCTGTTCTATGATCTTCGTATATCTCTGGAGGTTCACCTATAAGTTCTTCTAGATCACTGCCACCGAAGAAGAGAGAAGGGTGACTCAATGATGTAGTGGGGGTGTTGGGTAAGAATTTTCCTGTTTTGTCTCTCTTCTTACGAGGCATGAAAGGGAATATTTTTGGGTGATTTTTGGTTTTTTTCTACTTGTACCTGCAAAAAACTTAAAATAGATTGAACTGCAACTAACTAAAATCTATCTTGCTGAAATGAAAATGCGGAATTGAAATGAAAGCAAGAAATGACTCTTCTATGTTGCTGAAATGAAATTGTGGAATTGAAATGCTAGGCTACACTTGCAGAAATGAAATTGCGGAACTGAAATGCTAATCTATGAAAGCAGGAAATGTCTAATCTACTTTTGCGAAAATGAAACTGCAGAATGGAAATGAAACAATCTATCTACTCTACGCTTGCTGAAATAAACTACTTAGCAGAAGGTTGTAGTAGAAAATAGAAGAAAAGCAGCAAACACAAATACTCTAATGCTTCCCCAGCAATGGTGCCAAAAAATATGGTGGGCTCCAGTATTGCAGCAATAATGCTGCAACTCCTAGGACTCCCTTCTTTACTTTTATCAACCTGGTAATTCGTAGCAAACTTGGAAGCGATGGTGCTATATGCTCAAGTACTAGCTCTTGCCGCAGGGTGTCACTTGATCAGCTGGCACAAGTCCGCTAGGAGCTTAAGCCAACTTTTATGAGCTCTTAGAAGAAGCTTTTAATTGTGATGGATGAAAGCTAACTCAAAGGAGGCTAGTATACTTGTAGAAAGAAGCTGAAAGCTGAAAAGAAACGCAAACCCTAGCAAACCCTTGTTTTACCGACTAACCCTACCGATGCAAGAAAAGAGATGAAAGTAGTGGAGATGGATGCTATTTACTTTTAGAAAGGTAAAATGCATGTGAATAAGCTACTTCTGCAGTAAAATCTGGAAAAAACATCTTTTTGTATTTTTGAGTAAGTTGGCAGAGTTATTATGCATGTGTTTTAGGTGTTTTTGATTGTTCAGAGGTTGATTGGTGAAAGGAAATAGAATCGGCACTTGAAGGAGCTTGGGAAGGTGAGAAGA
>APFE030047818.1:0-13232 GCA_000404065.3 Pinus taeda
CTTCATTATACAACTAAGTGACACAGTAATGTGAAGGTTAAGAGTTTAAAAATTTGTGGGAAAAAATACAAGCTCTTTAAAGGTTGTAGGTGGCCTAGGTCAAGAGTGATTTTGATAACTTACATTCTCAAGCTAAAGGTCAAGCTTGAAAAAGAAAAAACAAAAATAGTTTCATTTAACATAAAATATATAATATATAAATATACGTCTAATTCAAAGTGTTATATATATTTTAACTCCAAATATTTATTAATTTGTGTCCTAGGTGGTTTTTGTGCTCCAATTTTTAGGGCACAATGTATTGACCTATTATTATTATTATTATTATTATTTATCATCATCATCATCTAATTCGAAGGTCATGGACAAACTAGACACCAAATTATTATTATTATTATTATCATCTAATTTGAATGTCATGACCAAAAGACACACCAAATTTGTGTATGAGACCTCCTAGTTTGTGGAACAAGTGACCTTATTTTGACTAGATCTATAAGGTCATGCATACACTACCCCGTTTGGTTTTGAACATGTGAAACCCATGCTCTTAACCATTAGGCCCACTCAAACTATATGTTAAAGAGGAAAGACTACAAATTATTATTATTGTTATTATCATCTAATTTGAAGGTCACGGCCAAAAGAGACACCAAATTGGTGTATGAGACCTCTTAGTTTGTGGAACAAGTGACCTTATTTTCACTAACTCTATAAAGTCATAGAGAAATCGTGGGCACCTAATTAGCATGAAGCTATGCTTGACCCAGCTTTACCAGCTTGTAAAATAAAAATCACTATACCCAGAAAAATCAACAGAAATAATAATAATAAGCTGAAATTTTTACAGTTTTTCGCAGATCATCCATGCGTTTGACGATGAAGAAAACAAGAACATCTCTCTGTAAAGTTATAATAACTAAGCTACCAGTACTGCATAATTTGTTACAGTTATATGCAGCTTCTTCTCAAATGAAGAAAGTCATTTGGATAACTTTCTGATTACTCTTCTTGGATTAAAGGTATGGGAAGATGAAATTTTTTCATCATGCAATGCTTCTACACTCATGGTCGTTGAGTTGGACTTGGTGATGGGGTTTCCTGAAGGAAACAATGTGACTTTGCACCATGAAGGTTAGAACGAACTCAGAAACCCTGATTTCTTGCATTTTGAGCTAATGAAGCTTCTGCACATACTTAGGAACATATACTAAGTACCGGATAATGCTCACCGGGATTTAAAACCCTTACTACTTCTTATAGCGTCTTCGCTCGTTCGGCTGCCGCGACGGAGCTCTTGTGCCCAAATTATTTTCCCACTATGTAGAGTAAAACAACAGAGACGACCACGTCCCCGCTTCTGCAAGCAGTATATTCTTGGACTCCTTCAACGGCAATTGTTCGAAAAGTGGATCACATCGATTTTTTCCACTCAAGGAAATGATCCATGTTACTTTCTTCTTCAGTTGCATTGCCATAACATTTCCAGAGTGCTTTTCACATTGGACCAATCACCTACCATGCTTAATATTCTCGTCGACATTTTCCAGTGAAGGATCACATCAGGATACCAGATATTTTCCGTCCTCACGAAGAAGCAAACCGCTACAAGAGGCATCAAAGAATCTACAAAAGCAGTCAAACCTATCGGATTTAGGTAGTTAGAGGTTGTGATCCAATGTCTTAAAATATTTTAATCTTCTAACATTCTATCAAGTGGTGCAAACAGGTACACTGTGGCAGCTACTAATTAGGTACATTGTGGCAGCTATGGAGTTGTTTTTAAAGTGAAAGGCTTTACTAATTTGATTTTGTTATTTAAATTTCAAATAAATTTTATGGGAAAGAATATTTAGCATCATAAATTTAAATTTTATTATAATTACTAAAAGAATATTATATATATATATAATATATATATTATATATATATATATAAAATAGATATTGGAAAAAAATATTGGAAAATATATATTTATTTTATGGGAAAAAGAATATTTAGATATAAATTTAAATTTTTATAATATTACTAAAATGATATTATATATATTATATATATATATATATATATATATAATACAATATATTTCAATATATATATATATATAATAGGTATTGAAAAAATATTATAAATATATATTTATTTAGCATTTTCATTATACAACTAAGCGACACAGTAATGTGAAGTTAGGTTTTAAAATTTGTGGGAAAAATACAAGCTCTTTAAAGGTTGTTGGTGGCCTAGGTCAAGAGTGATTTTGATAACTTACATTCTCAAGCTAAAGGTCAAGCTTGAAAGAAAAAACAAAATAGTTTCATTTAACATAAAATATATAATATATAAATATACGTCTAATTGAAAGTCTTGTATATATTTTAACTCCAAATATTTATTAATTTGTGTCCTAGGTGGTTTTTGTCCTCCAATTTTTAGGGCACAATGTATTGACCTATTATTATTATTATTATTATTATTATCATCATCATCATCATCATCTAATTCGAAGGTCATGGACAAACTAGACACCAAATTATTATTATTATTATTATCATCTAATTTGAATGTCATGACCAAAAGACACACCAAATTTTTGTATGAGACCTCCTAGTTTGTGGAACAAGTGACCTTATTTTGACTAGATCTATAAGGTCATGCATACACTACCCCGTTTGGTTTTGAACATGTGAAACCCATGCTCTTCACCATTACGCCCACTCAAACTATATGTTAAAGAGGAAAGACTACAAATTATTATTATTGTTATTATCATCTAATTTGAAGGTCACGGCCAAAAGAGACACCAAATTGGTGTATGAGACCTCTTAGCTTGTGGAACAAGTGACCTTATTTTCACTAACTCTATAAAGTCATGCATACATTACCCCTTTGGTTTTGAACCTGTGAAACACATGCTCTTAACCATTAGCCCCACTCAAACTATATTTAAAAGGGGAAAGACAACAGACAAGTGTGTCACTTGGTGCCCTTGGGTCAAAAATTCTAATTTCATTTTAATGTATTTAAAGGGGAAAAGACTCTAAATGTTTTGGTGGTAATCTTTTTAAAATTGTTATTATCATATATTTAAATTTAAAATTATATCATTTTAACTTTGTAGTTTATTCTAGAAATTAAACCAATTTAAATGCATCTTAATTTTGTGTTTTTGTGGTAATCTTTTTAAAACTTACTATTATCATATATTTAAATATAAAATGATATCATTTTTAAATTTACACTTTACTAATAGAAATTAAACCAATTTAAATGCAAATTAATTTTAAATTTCTAAATAAAATATTTTTACAAATTTACACTTAAAAAATACATTAACTTTAAATTTCTAAATAAAAATATTTTTTCAAATTTTACACTTAAAAAATCACATTAACTATTAATTATACACCTAAATTTTTATATAATTAATAAATATTTAATTTTGAAAAAAAATACAAAAATTTGAAATGGTGCACTCCAAAGAAACTATCCCATTAAAAAGAGAGCCTTCCGGTTACTTCAAACGTTCGTATAGGTAATAATAGAGGTTTTCCCCAAAAAAAAACTTGACCTTTGAAGCTTCTACGATGGAATCCACGGGTTATGTTATGGCTAACCTTATAATTAATTAACTATATCTCATTAAAAAAAAGTTAAAATGACAAAATCGATATTGTTACTTTTAGAGGAGAACCAATAATTTTTCCACATATATGTAACAAATGGGAAGTCACATTCATATTTTTGGATACCATACAAAATTGCAATAAGAATTTGAAATTGGAATTCGATATACACGTATTCATTTCATAGTTTAGTTCAGTTTAGTTGAGAATGGAGACTTTGGGAGACCATACAAACTTGGAAGATGAATCCAAAATTGGAGCGAGGATTTCTATTTTTTTTTAGCTTTATTATGATAAGGTGTTAAATTTAGATGAATGGAATGATAAACTACTATCTCAACCACTCAAATTAAAAACCATTCGCACACTAGACAAGTCTCTTTCTCAGTTAAATAAAACCACACATAATATATATTTGGCCATATCCACAAGGATGGTGCTCCCATAATCTTCATAAGTCATATGTCCAAGTTGGTCATCTTCTTCATCCAACCTGCACACTTCATGCTCTCTTCACATACTTCCACTTCCCTTTTCCCCATAATTACCATAAGAAAAACCATTCCAAAGCTATATATGTTCGTCTTCTCGTTCAGCTTCAGAGCTTAAGCATATTGTATAAATTTAATAATTATAAAAACCAAGATGAATGCGAGATAAAATGACAATATATTAATGTTTTCACACACAAGTTTAATAGCAGTTTCTTCATAGAAATGATTTATGGGTTAAAATATAATAGACTAAATGTGGGTAGAGTACTATACATTCACAATAAAATGCTTATTACCAAAATGGTGTGAAGTTTGAAGTTTAAATTAGTTAACGACATTTTTTTAATTCCCACAAAGTGGTTTTCTATCTTCAACCACTGCAACTATTAAATTTTAAAGATTCAATAAGAAACCATAAAGCTTCTGAAAACGCAGGCATTAAGAATCATGTTGTGCATGAAGTATCAGACTCACAATGTGCTAAATACTAAGTCGTCAAGTAGATAGCGCTCTCGCTCCATCCACCCAATGTCCAATCATGGAGAAGAAGAAAGAAAAAAATTAAAGGTTACAGCTAGCATGTGTCAGTTGAGGACGCACATAGATTTTTGCAGAATTGCATGTGTGAGTGGAAGACCAACGCAGATGTTGTCAGGATTGCATGAAGTACTAGTGGTACCCATATTCTTCATTCGGAAGAATTAATTGTTTACATGAGTTTACGTAGACATTGGAAGAATTGCATGAATGATCTTAATTCATGTTGGTATAGCTCAAGAGTTGAATTCACTTAGGGTTTACAACACCAATAGCACAGCTCGCACCGCAGGGAATAGGTTGCAATTGAGCCAACATCAGCACTGAGGGAAGTCGTTGTTTACCCATTAGTCGTGCTGCGTGCATTTGAACCTTAACGTAAGGTATCGAGTTATGCTTAATAATTTTTCTTCGCAACTACTTTACAATCGAATGGCTAAACTTCTTGTAATCCTCTAACATATAATCCAACGATGCATAGGGTTGACAAGTGGGCTAGAGGAAAGTGTTTTTCAGATGAAAACACTTTATGGCCTAAATATTTTATTGATAGGTTGGTAAATATAAATGAAATGTGTGTATATATAAAAATCTAACCACCTCCAAAGACTCAAGAACAACTATGTTAAAGTTTATAAGTGTGAAGAACTTCTGAGAAAACCCATCACTTAATGACAACTGAGCGAGGAATATGTTGAAGGATTCAACCTTGCACTTAGTCATAAAGAGGAAGTTGGGTTATCCAGCATATTACCAACAAACCAACTCCAACCATCATTTGAAATCCAAGTTAACTGTGAATCCTCTTTCCCACTTTGTAGTATTTTTGGCTCTTAAATTCCAACATGTATCTTGCTCCTTCGATGCACACAACTTGTCCTAGGTAAAGTTTGTATGATACAATTGTGACGTGCAAGCTTGACACACACTCTGGTTTCCCTCTAAAAGAGGTTAAGTCAAAATATTATGGAAGAATTAACTGCAATTTGATCATACAATATTGAGGTATTGTATGGGATACATAATATACTATCAATGCAATATTGAATAACTCAAAATAAATGAATTTCCTGTTGCTACAATAGTGCCACTCTTGGGATTCTCCAAGGAGCCACTAATTTATACACATTTGTAGTCTTTACTTGGTCTACAGAAATATTAGGCAATGGTAGTGATCACTCTTTTCCCTCCCACATAAGGTCTATATAGAGTTAGCAATAAATTGATTTAAAAGTGAGGTATATGCCTGGCAAATAGTAGTCTGATTCTTCATATCTAATTTAGTGGCAAGGAAATATTCAACTTTAAACTCTTGACCTTGTACAATGCAATTTTGTAGATAAATGGCTAGCCTAAATCTGTCCATTGTCCACATATACCAGAAAACCATGTATGTATGGACTCTGATTGCGTGTGATGGAGGGGAGACGACATAAATAATCAATTATCAAAATAAAAAATTAAAGCACAACATTCTATGGAGATTTCTCTTAAAAATTTATTAGATAACTGAGAATGTTTGAAAGGACATAACTATAGCTTCACTCTCCTTCCACGCTTCACTAAATATGCCCCTTTTCCAATGCAGATGTGGCCTACAAAATCACAATATACAAACAAAAAATGAAAAGTAATTTTAATGAATTAAAGTAGCTTTGTTATACCTCAAGCAAATGGACTCTGAGAAGTTGGATTCGTTCTCTAGGAAAGATGATATAGCAAGATCTAATCACATTTCTAACTAAAACAAGGGTAAATTGGATTCATGCTCTGCAATAGACAATATAACTAGATCTAATGACGTTCTCAACTCAAACAAAGGTAGGTTGAGCAAGAACAAGCTCCAAAATGATGATACCCAACTTCTGAGTGGTGGTTACTATATATATCTAGCTAGAGGCTATAACATAAAGATATTTGTTATATGTGAAGATAAAAAGGTCAAAGGAATGTGAAATTTTGGCCATCAACTATAAGTTCCTTTCAAGGACTAGATCAAACCATAACATTGTTATCAAGATAATCAACTCACCCATTCTAGTATGATTCTACCAGTTTCATGATAAAACTCAAACTTAATAATCTTCAAGCAGCATAAATTAATCAATGATATGTCTGAGGTTGGTTACCCAAGGATTATATCATACTAAAATAACTTTTTCATCTAATATTGAAAATTATTGTGAAATAAATGAAGACAGATCAATGGTTATGCTGGATGCATGTGATGAAATAGAATAAAAAATGAGCTTTCTTCTTACTACCAATCAACCTTCTAGGTGATTCTTGGATGGAGTTGATCCTGATCTACTTTCTCAAATCAAAGAGACACTTTATAGCTACTCTGTTTTGACAGACAACAACCCTAATTCTCATTAAACTAAATATAGAAAGTAATAGGCATCGATGAAGCTCATCTTGAAGAAGGTGTCTAAACTCTAATATGGATAGAATTTTAAATTTCTATAGCTAGAAGAGGGTTTTCCCAATTGGGTTCCTTAGGAAATTTTGTTTTTTTTTTGCTATAGTGTGACTGTGTTTTATTTCTATTCTATTCCACTGCAAATTGGTACAAATATTTTTTTCATTGGTGCAACAATTAGTTTCATATTTATTCATTCAACCAGTAGCTAGAAATTGATATCACCAAATTGTAAATGAGTAACAAGCACAAGGATTTATAAAATAATTGGATGAAATAAAATGAACTAGACCCAAGGGAACTAAAATGTATATGTATTTAAACATGAACCTATAAATTCAAAGAACTATGATAAATTAAGATTACTTCTTCAAATGAAACATAAACTACTCCAAATAGCTATTGGGAAAATAACTAAATTCTTGCATTCAAACAAGGGCATAAACATATTGTCAAATGAAAAAGTTGAAAGCAATTAAAAATGTTAGGGCCGTGTTGAAAATATAATTCCTATCATTGAAATCAATAAAACTACCATTGGAATCTTAGGCTTGGATCTACATCTCTATTGAATCTATTCATCTACTTGTCTACCCAATCTATTATAACTGCACCAAATGGTGCCATATGATAAATAAATTGTAACCTCAATAGATATTTTCAAATATATGCTATATACTCAACATTGGAATGAGTGATGTACGACCATCCCCAGCCCATTAGTGTTCATGCATCACCAAAAATATGTTTAAATTCTATCATCTCATTCATGTTTCATCATGAATTTGTGCTTGTGAGACTTACATGAGCCCACAATAGATCATTCTTAGTTTCAATGATTCCCACTTTAAACATGACATTTCTAAAAATAGTTGGAAGGAAAGGGAAGATATAGTGTACTTAATTTATTTACCCATTACACTAGAATGACAATAAAAACAAGATGAGTTGAGATGAAGGATTCCTACTACTGCATAAATAAGACATAAAAAAAGAGATACCAAATTAACAAAAATACAATAGGGTGCGATGGCATGGCATCATAGATCTTGCTGTTTCCATAAAGGTCTTGCTGAATGATGAAACATAAATCAACTGCAGTAATAATTTAGACATTCATTGCAAAGGAGGAGATCACTGAGCCGTAAATAACTAGGTTAAAGTGGAATAATTCATTGAGGAAACAAAATGAAGAGAAATAAACATACTCTCTCAAGAAGAAGGCAATGACTTCCACAAATGAAATTGAGCATAATAATTGGGAAGGAAGATGCTTGGATAAGTTGAGGCATATCACTCGGTCATTGAGGAATATCACTCCAATGAAAATGAAGGATATTGTTAAGGAATAATCACTGAGCAGGAAGAAGGGTAAATTCTTGGAGAGAGAACTAGCATGGAATCTATGCCTAAACAGGAAACCATGAAACCCATTGTTGTGTGAGAAATAGAGTATTCTTTTTTATTAATCCTTTCTTAATCCCATGCATGAGGACCAATTTTTGCTACAAAGTGAATGTAATTGAGTAGCATCATTTTTATTTCACCAATTTACTTGAATGTTATAATACAAGCTCAATGATAAAATCCTCAAGTGGAACTATTTGGCTTCTGTTTAGTGATGTACACTGACTGTGATTGACACATCCACTAAGATGGGTAGTAAATTTTATTTCTTACCCGCCCACAATAGATTAGTATGCATTTGTGCAGGTTTTTCATTTTTCAACACCCATCAATTAGTATTAAATTAGGAAGAACCGGAAGTGAGGCAAATCCAACAAAGGAGGGAGAAACAAATTTACGCCTTTCTTATCTGTCACTCAAATCTGAGCAACACTACGGTTTGTAGGGTTTCTCTTATTTTGGGAATGGGAAGGTTTAGGTTTATTGTATGTTTGCTTCTCGTGATTGATTTGTATTCCTCCATATTGGTTGAATAACAACCCCACGTGTTAACTTATCAGAATGGTGCCTTGCTCACTAGTAGTCCTACTGTGGATGTTCATTTGATTTGGTATGGAAGATTTAGCCCTGCTCAGCATTCCATTGTGGAAGATTTTATTTAGTCCTTGGAAGTCATCAAGACCCTAGAGCCCTCTTTGTATAGCTGGTGAGAAACCACTTAGAGATAATGTGTTACTCTAAGAAGGCCATCGCGATGGAAAATACAAGGCTAGGAAAGTAGAAGCTGGATGCTGCATATTCCCTTGGCATACCTCTGAAGCGGATCCAAATTATAGCTCTATTGGAAAGGGAAATTTCTTCCAAACCTAAGTTAGAGCATGGAAATGCCATGTATTTGCTTCTCACGTCTGATGATGTTACTATAGAGGGATTCTATATTCTCAACAACTGCAATTGATCATAATCATTAGTCAAGAAGATCCTTGGATTAGTTGAGTCATATCACTAGGCAATTGAACAATATCACTCCACTGAAAAATGAAGGATATCGTTAAGGAATAATCACCGAGCAACAAAGAAGCTAAACTCCTAGAAGGAGAACTAGCATGTAATCTATGCTTAAACAAGAAATCATGCAACCCCTTGTTCTGTGAGAAAAAACATATTTCTTTTTATTTATCCTTTCTTAATCCGATGCATGAGGATCAATCTACTGTAGAGTGAATATAATTAAGTAGCATCACTAGTATTTCACTAATTTACTTGAATGTTTTTTTTTGGGTGTGTTTCACAGATACCTTGGTCAATGGGATCGATACATCCACAGAAAAATCTGGGCTAATCGACCCCAAAGGGAATCAAGCCCCACCGCCCACTAGCAAGGACTAATGCCAAGCACTTCATGCAGAAAGGACCTTGTGACCTCCCAAATGACTAGGCACCGATTCTTACCAACATAGTGAACCTTTGGAGCTTCTAATTTACTTGAATGTTATAACACAAGTTTAATGATAAAATCATCATGTGAAATTGTTTGGCCTATGTTTAGAGAAGTACATTGATTGTGATTGACACCATTCACTGAGATGGGCAGTAAATTTTATTTCTTATCTACCTATAGTAGACTAGTGTGCATTTGTGCAGGTTTTACATTTTTTAGCACCCATCAATTGGTATTAAAGTAGGAAGAACCTGCAGTGAGGCAAATCCAACAAAGCATATCTTTTTCTCCCTCCTCTGTTACAAGTCTGACAAAGGATATTTAGGGGAGAGAAGTGGCTCCATGATGAGAAATGGTCAGATGATGACAAAAATCCAATTGTAAAAAGAGAAAAAGCATGGTATGTGGATCAATGGATTTGAATTGGAGAAGCATATATTGAAGAAATGCAAACATTACAGAGATGTTGAGAACAATTACTACAACACTGAAACCATAGAAACAACTCAGCTGAGAAAAATTATAACCAAAGTAAACTATGGAAGTCAACATGAAGGGCAAGAAGGAACCCTGAGAGGAACCCTAAGAGAAGAACTATGAGACTCTCTTTTAAAATAACAATGTGATAGAAAACTTCAGACTGCTAACTTCATTGTCTATCTAGTGAAGGATTAGTTTTTTATATAGACTGTCCCAAAGGCCCATTAAGATATATATACCATTGTGATAGCGTTTAAAGACTAGAAATTATAAGCTTTACATAACAACATCAATTGGAGCCATATGAATTTGGTGGGTTAGTCTAGTAGTCTTCATCAAAAAATACATATTAGTGCCATGGAAGGTGGAATAAAACAAAAATAACTAGAGACATATGAGGATCATTATTTTAAGGAATGATTATCTACTAATATTGTGGGATCATTAGTTATTGATAGTAGAAGATCTATGTTCTAACCAATTTTACCACTTGCTTTCATTTTCTTGCTCTTTTCCATAATTTTGTGCATAGCAATACCAAGGCACTTCTTCAGATTATTTACCAAGCATTAAGAGCTTTTTTTCTATCGCCAAAAGATCTATTATGTATTGTTTGAAGAATATATTTGACAAACAATAATGTGAAGACAAGAAGTAAATGATTTTATTTTGTCAGTACCTATCATCGAGAAACAACTACAGGTCTCGGAGGAAGATTTATATGAAAAAAGGGAGTGAAATTGTTGACTATGCTTTGCAAAAATTAATTTTCAATTTAGAAACTACTTAGCTCCAATATAGTAAAGGCCATTATTTATACTCATGAAGAGATTGTATTACATGGATGCTTATGGATAGTAGGACAATACGTCTACATGCCCTTGTGTGTGGCCTATTCTCAAACAAATATCTTACTAACGATGGATCCTGTGATCAAGTGAAATAGTGGTAATGTCAATGATGAAGCGAGTGATCGAGTAAAATATCAACTATGATTTATCTTCGGTTGTATGGTTGTGATATTACATTCCTCTTTTGTAACTAATTTTTGGACAATTTCAGACAGATAAATAGTATTAAATGCCCGTACAAATTCTGTTGAATTATTATTATTTTTTATGGTTTATTTCATGGCTAAATTAATTTTTAGGTTGCCTCTCTAATTTCTTGTGTTAGCTACATTTGTGATTTATTGATTCGTGAATAATGGAATGGCTATGTGCATTTAGGTTGCATAAATATATAGTTTCATGCCTACCAATAGTAAATAGTTTATAACAGAAACAATTTAGTTCAGTTATTTCGTAAATTTATGTGAATTTGGGCTCAGTTTTTGTGTGAATTATTCAGTTCACTTACTTCATAAATTTGTGTGAATTTGGGTTTAGTTTTCATGTGAATTTGGGTGGTAAAATGAAGTACCACATCCTTAAAGTGCACAAAAGTTATTGGGTATATCACATGCATAGACCAATACCATGTATCTATGTTTGACATGCACACCCTAAAATCTAGCTACTATAAAATAACAGAACTACTTCAAATAGAAAGTTCTCGAAATCTAACCAAAATGATTGTGTCAAGCTCTACCAAGAAAGAAAATTGACATGCAACTATAAATGGAACCAACATGACGGAATATGACACATACAAATATAAAGGTTGAAATTCCCTGAATGCAGATTAGACATCCAATGATCCATACAACATCTGAATGCATTCACCTACTTTAAGAGATTTAGTAGGTAAGAATCGACATATGTAGAGAATCTATCTCAGTGGCCTCAAAGTTTGTGAGAAAGAGTCACTTTATTAGAGAGTATTGACTTATTTCAGTCTTTACAAAAATTTAAGTAATTTTTAGTTATGAATCATGCATGTTTTAATGTAAATTCTACTAACTCACATAATTTAAGGGTGATTTTACTGATCCAGAAAAAAATGAATAAAAGGAATAGGAGCTTACTGATGATGACATCACTGCAGGGTTCTATAGCGTCATTTTTATTCCATTGGAGTCCAGTGAGGTGCGTAGTATTATCATAACAACCCTAGTGACCACAATGTTAGACATTTTGAACATATAAGCCTCTCATTTGGGTCTTTTTCCCTTGCTTCTTTATTATGACAAATGTCCTTCCAAAGTCATCAAATTCCAATTCCATCCCTACAAATAGTAGCAAAGTGTGGCACATAGATTAAATCATAAACTTAAAAGCAAGGATGAAAAAAATAGTGAATTTTGAACAAGAGATCTGAGGTGTGTGGACTCCTCCCTGGAGTATAGTGAGGTGCGCAGTATTTTCATAACAGCCTTGGTGACCACAATGTTAGACATTTTGAACATCTAAGCCTCTCATTTCGGTCTTTTGCCCCTGCTTCTTTATTACGATAAATGGCCTCCCAAAGTCATCAAATGCCAATTCCATCCCTACAAATAGTAACAAACTGTGCCACATAGATTAAATAATAAACTTAAAAGTAAGGATGAAAAAAATAGTGAATTTTGGACGAGAGACTAGAGGTGTGTGGACTCCTCCCTGGAGTCTAGTGAGGTGCGTAATATTCTAATAACAGCCCTGGTGACCACAATGTTAGACATTTTCAACATCTAAGCCTCTCATTTTGGTCTTTTGACCCTACTTCTTTATTATGATAAATGGCCTCCCAAATTCATCAAATGCCAATTCCATCGCTACAAATAGTAACAAAGTGTGGCACCAAGATTAAATCATAAACTTAAATGCAAGGATGAAAATAATAGTGAATTTTGAAAAAGAGATATGAGGTGTGTGTACTCCTCCCTCTGTGGAAGAAGACTAAGAGTG
>APFE030047820.1:12390-30777 GCA_000404065.3 Pinus taeda
AGCTTTGACACCTGGTTTCCTTTGCATTTGGCTGAGATGGCATGAGATGAGCAATTAATGTTCCATGTTTGCTTTGGATGCTGAAGACTTTGATCCGCTCCACGTTGGCTGAGAATATCCCTAAACTTTCGGTTCTGGTCCTCCATCACCTAGCATCACCTAATATGCAGCAGTAGGTCCTTTAAATCTTTAATAACCCCTGAATACAGGGCATTAGCACGTTCCTGATATGCTGGAGGCTTCTTTGATGGACAGGTATCTCTCTTTAAAATTCCCGCTCATAATATCCATTGTCTGTTTGCGTTTAAAAAAAACATCATCTACAGCAGTTTCGTAGCGCGCTACGAAACTGCTGTTTTATTTAAAACAATTTTCTTTTTTAACCCGAGGCCTTAATATGATCATACCTGTCCAGTGTCACAAAAATGAATCTACACCTGCATCACACTTGTCTTGTTATGTTTGCAATGTGCATTTACCTGCTAAGAACTATACCTGTGCACAAGAACTGAGACGACTTTAACCTTAGTTAATTCCACTGTTGGAAAATATCTTGTATATGAAGAACAGTGGAATCAATTAAACCATAAATTCTGCCTCTGCCAACGGAAATTTCCAGTGTTATTAAGCAGTAGCTGTCACTGTAGTTTGTGACAAAGCTCATCTGACAAAACTATAACTGTAGATCAAGCCTGGAGTAAAACTGGACCAATCCAGGAACTGAGTATGTTACTTAGTGCCAATTGTACTTCTCCTGAACCATGCTCACAGCTGACTAGACTTGCTAATAGTGGGAAAAAGCGAGACAAACAATTACCAAATGCAGCATCCTTCAATCCACTAATAGCTTGCAAAGTTGACACAACTAAAGGAGCCCGAGAAGCCAACTCACCCCTTCTTGCAGAACCTAATGGAATCACAGAATGTGGCCTTGAATGATCACCACTATACTCAGGACAAAACTCCTACAAAATACATTTCCATCTCAGACCTGAAACTCTGTGCTAGCAAGATTATCCATGCTGTTCCAATGAGTACCACTTCTCAAACAGTGACAGGATTGAGGTTGAGAAAGAACACGAGGCATCATAATCAAAATGAATTGATTATAGCATACTATCAGTTTGTGCAGGTAGCCTCATCCATAAAACTGACCTTTTGTGAAACCCACACATTATTAGAGACAGGATCAGCAAGCAATAACCAATAATTTTCTTCTTTATGGAATGGGAAGTAAGGTGCATGAGGCTTAGAAGAAGTAAGACCATTTCCACGTTTCAATGAAATCCAATCTCGCAATGTAACAATGTCACCTTCTTGAATGCCTTCTTCACCTTCAGTTTCACATGTAACATCAATTGTTATGGAAGGCATCATGTCAAGAACTACCTCCACATCCTTGGCCTCTGAATGGGAGTCAAAATCACAAAAACCTCCATAGGCACCACCACTGACACGTACACGATCCCACAACCATGTATTCCCAATGTACTTGGAAATGACATATGCACTACCATTTAGTCGATAACCATGTATTCATATATATTTGTTGCTTTTCCAACATAATTATCCTGAGTTGGATTCAGAAGGGCTTCATTGACCGGAGAAAGGCGATTGTCGCAGGAAGGGATCTCCGAGGTATTAGTCTCAAGGAGAGCACTGAGCAAATCTACTACATGTTGTTCAGCATTTGCAAGATTCTTTTCATCAGCTGTCAAGTTAATCAGTACTTGTTTCCTTGAAAATATGCTACTCCGTATTTCCTCAAGTAAACCTGCAACTGTCGACCATTCTTCTTCTACTTGTTTTTCAAGGTTTCGTAGAAACTCCAAATAGATGAGACCACCCATTTGTTCACCAACCCATCCTGCAATGTTTAGCTTTGCATCCATTCTTGACGCAACTATGCTGTGTACCTTTGATTGGCTACTCCATTACTTGCCCCTGCATTCAATCAGCTTACTGTTGATCCAACCCCTGCTTTGCTTCTTGGCTCTTAAATGCCTCCACGTAACATAAGAGCTCCAGTGAAATTACCTCAGAGCCTTAACCTCCGATGTGAAAAATAGTTTTCACTCAACAGAGATTTAACAATCTCGATCTTATTGTTGAAGCCTCAACCAGTTGAACAATATAAGAAAGTGTCGCTCAGGCACAGAGTATACAAAGCCGAGCTGCGCACCATTTGCATGAGCACTAGCTTTTCCATCAAGGAGCACTAATTCACCATCAATCCACTGTGGATTATGAAACCCAGGTTCTGCCATTCTTTCTTGACCTTTATACCTCGCAACCACTCCAAGTTCCTCTGGATAAATTCCATGATTTGATAAACGATTTTCTTTGTCTATTTTTGCATGAAAAGTAATCTGCCCAGCTGGTACGTTCGGGTCACCAATCAATTTCACAGCTTCCACATATTCAAAAAATTCCAAATTAGAGCCTTCATTGAGACTTTTGTCCACATTGTGCCAATGACCATATTTGCGCCTTAAGTCCACCACTTCAGAGGTATAAGGACCAAAGGCCCCAATATATAGTCCAGATAATGGATCAGCACTAGCCTCTGCAACATTGATGCGGTGAAACGTTGTGCTCCCAACTAAAACATTCCTCTTCTGAGCTTGGCTAACTGCAAGCTTAATTATTTCTTTGATATCCTTGGGTACCTTAATAGGACCTTTTTCGACATTCCAAAAGACAACAGGTTTGTTCAGTCTAGAACCAAGAATATCGCTTTGCAATTCCGCTGGTGATACCTCTGTTGAAGTATTCCCATCAATTTGTCAATACTGATATCCATTGAACATACGATAATCCCGCAGAATGTCTACAGTCTTGTCATCTGTGAAAAAATAAGAACTTTGGAATCACGGTCCTTCAGTTTTGGAAGCAACCTATTCAAAAGAACCATTTTTCTCGCATTAGTGATTAGATTATCTCTAGTGGCGTATGGTGGACCTGGCTCAGCACCCTGAAAGAGATATGGGTGGGTGCAGCACTTCCTGAATTGCATGGCTATATTCAAAAGGTGCTTACACTTTCCTCCAGCATTCACAACCTCCAAGTCTTTTTGAAGTAATGCCCAACAAAATAAAACTGGGATGCAATATCAGACCCAAAACCAGCTGGGTGCTGGATAGACCTTTTGTGCATATCAAGACATCGTTGGAGAGAAAAAAAACCAAGGCCTGTTGGCTGAATTGATCGTTGGGTACAACAAATTCATTTTCCTCGGAGACCAGGGTTCCCATTTGAAGTAATGAAACTTCTCATTTAGCGTAATTGTATACATTTAGTTCAACATCTGCATATCGTGCTCTGGCCACCAACATGTGAGCATGTACTCACAGCTACATGAAGTTTGAGGCTTCGAGATTCAGAATTGATGAAAAGCATACACGCAGGAGCTTGAGAGTATGCCACCTGTAAAATACATCCACCGCATAGCTATTTTTCATGACAGTTGCTATGGATTCGAACAAATCCCCAATTTTGTAGCGCAACCTAAAACATGTTGCGCTGCGAAATTACAAAAAGGCTTTATGCGCTGCGGGAATACTTTAAAATTATCACATGAGCTACAAAATAACCTAAAAAGCTTTGTGACACATTGTAACTCATGCACAGTTTCACACATGGCTATGAGACGGGGATGACTGAGAATGACCAGTGATGGGTGAGAATACATAGTTGACTCAAGACTCTAAGGCAAACAAAAATTCAAACTTAGACTAGCACCGACCTTTACTGTCAAACAAAAGTAAGACATTTGGCATTGAAATTTTGTCAGGGATAACAGACCTCCTGCATCATTTTTTGTTCAATTGTTGTTCAATCGACCTCCTGCATCATTTGTTATTCAATTGACCTCCTGCATCATTTATTGTTCAATTGACCTCCTGCTAATGAATCCACTTAGGTCCTCCATCTCATCATATCATCATATATCAAACTTTCATCATTATGAGCATTATGATCAATGGGCGTCAATGGGAAATCATCTATCAAAGAATTTTCCATCACAAACACTGCTATACTGACATCCATAACAACCTAGATTAACAACAAATATATATGCCTAGATCAAAACTAAAGGGATATATTTGAGGACCTTATAGTCACTATAACAGCTTACTGCATCACCTGAAGTCATTCTTGTCCCATCCGATATTACAGTGATATGAGAACTGCACCTTACTGTCAGGCGAAGGGTCTCAGAGACATGCTGAGATCCTGTCCTCACCCGGAGCTACAAACTTGTCTGAGATTCCTCCTTCTTGCTCCATTAACTCGAGATCATAACTGCACCTGAAACCCAAATGAGGTGTAGTCAAACCCTATTGCAGCTCTGCTCCTATATCCAAAATTTCAGAGGCATGCGAGATTTTTCTTCATCTATTTTCACTAACCCTACAGGTGTATTTATAGTGGTTATGTCCATATATGAAAGCCGACATAAACTCATGAATCATCGTGACTATTTTATTGAGCTGACGTTACTTCCATTTATTTAATTTAATTCATTTTCAAGCTGACATGAAGATCTCCATTATTCTGCTTGCAGACTTCGATGTTCTTGCATTTGGAGAAGCGTTCTTTCATTTAGAGGATCATTCTTAGTATTTGACAGTTGTTACATTCAGTTGAATATTTGTATACATTTGAATGACATAGAATGTAAGTTCTGTGTCACTTAAAGAAAATGTGAGTTGGATATCTGTAATCATTTTTTCTTTGAAATGACTTCATGAATGCAAGGAGATCTATAGGATAGATGAGTTATCTTGCACGGAATAAAAGGGATTGGTACAATCTCTGACATGCAGTAAAGAAGAAATATCTTCATGAGATCTAATTTGGGAGATATAAGAAAGATGATATGAAAATAATCATCTACCAGTCAATATAGAAAACTGCCTACTACCTAGTTTTATGTCAATACCTAACTACCAGGCAATACCATAGAAGGTATTTCGATTGAAAACTTTGGGAGCGGATGAGATGTGGTCGATAAAGTGATGTTACCAACTTCCTTCTCTTGATCATAGATTCAGATTCTTAAATGATATTGATAAAACAAAATTATTGTATGCCAAGTTGCTCAGTGCTCTTAGCCGAGTCCTGGCTGGGTATTCAGGTGCATCAAAGGAACATAACCAAAAGGAATAGTTAAAGAATACTACCATTATTTCCTAGTCAAGTTTAAAACAATGTAAGTGCTTCTTATACTATTTTACATATAGTTGAAGGTGTATTTTTCTTATAATAGGTATTATAGTTTTGAGCTTGTGTTTTCTAGTGAAGTGTGAGAAATGTTTTTCTTCCTTGCTACCAAAATAGTTTAGTATGTCTAATCTATAGATGCTAATTTTTTTAGTTTTGTGGGACAATAGTGACACACCAACTTGGGTTTTTCTCACAGACACTAGCAAAGGGAGAATGTAATGATGAGCAGGAGAAAATCTCTATTGCTAGAGCATTTGCATGTCATAGGTCTAAGAAGATACAATTGGTCCAATAGCTAAAACAACAATAGTCAACATCCAAGAGAAAGATGCTCACCAAGAGAGAGAGATTAGAATCGATTATCTTGAACACCAACGTTGTGAACCCTAGGCTAGAGGAGAATCATAATGGATTTCTTATGATTTTCCAGCACAAGGTTGTTCCAGCTTCAATTCTAGTCACAACCATCATTGTTAGCAATAGTTACATCATCCTACTCTGCCATCATCTGTTTTAGGATTTTTCCCCTAACTGTGTCTATTTTTCTGTAGAGGAATATATTGGTCTCTCTTTATGATTCACCTTCATCCTCCTCTCTCTCAAGGGACATTATTGCATCTAATAGATTTCTTGTTGGTGATTGTGTTGGGAGCTCGCCGCAAGAGCCATTTACGTTTCCATTAGCAGTATTTAGGGAAGTTATTGTAGCAAACAAAGCCAATGAAAATGATAGAGCTGTACATAGAATAACATCTTAGCAAGTTCCCACTCCCTTTAGAGAAATTGAGAGAGGTGTAGAGGAATGGATTAAACGTGATATGCCAAGGGATAACAACATTCCTACATTAGGAATTTCCAATGTATCAGAGTGGGTTGCAACATTTTCTTCTAACAAATTGTTACCCTAGTCTAATTCAATGAAATCTTGTGGTTTCCATAGGAAATTATAGCATCAGAGGAAACAATAATGGATGCCACAAACTATTCCTCATCCTGGGTCATCCTATTTAGCACCTGGATACTGTGGGTCTACTTGATCAATGATTAGACCTATGACAATAAGGACATCAATACTAGTTTTCTTATCCCCTCCCTGTCGAAGGCCTCATTCAGATTTCCTAAGCAATGAAACCAATTTGGTGCCTTTTCCACTCCAAATTGCACAGGTAGTTAAAATGCAATCTGTTATCCTAGTTTTCTCTAGTCCACCTCTTTGAAGGACTTTACCACAAAACCCAGACCCAAGTTCCTTAGGTAATGAATATTGGAACTTCAATTTATCAATCAACTTAGGCTTTGAAATTTGTCTAAAACAATTTGATCTACTGATATTCTTCACATTTAGCTTTAAAATTTTCCTCTCTTCTAGGTTACCATTTATATGAGACATCAATATCTATTACATATTCTGATTCTGATTTTCCTTTCCTATGTTTTATGAGGTTACAGATTTTAACGTTTATGCCATATAAGCCCAAATATCTTATCCCATCTAATGTTTCTAGGTCAACTTCCAATATAAATTTATCTCATTAAATTTGGTCCTTTTGAGTCTAGAGAAAAAAACTAGGGCTTGGAACAAAATTTTAGGCAGGAGGATTTTTGGTAGTTTGAGAGCCTAAACATCAAGAGGTGGGTCTTGGATACATGACCTATCAGTTTGGTGGGAATCCACTCAAATTTTCCCAAGGAAGGAAACACTAGTTTCTTCTCCCTCAACTTGAGTAATTTGTTAAGGGTTTCATGAGCATTGGAATAACTTATGATCTTTACAAGGAACCCTTTCTCTTTGTTCTTGACCCTGTGAACACCTATCATCATTGAAAAACATCAAAATAATAGGTCTTGAACCTTGATTTCTAAGGCTTTTCTTAGAGAGTTTTTTCCTTCCTTGAAGCTTTGAAACATTATTAAGTCTCTCTCTTGAATGAGTTGTAGCTTGATCACCTTGTACCTTATACCTAGCATATCCGTTTTAAGTGATCTCCCTCGTAACGAGACTCCTCCCATTAGTGAAAGTTCATAAAGAGCAGGGGTTTTGGCTAAGATGACATTAGGACTCCACCCCATTGTTAGCACGTAGTCTAGCTTTTAGTCTTGTAGGATGTCTCTCTCCAAATCCTACTAGATTTTGAAGTAACATTTCCATCTACACATGCTAGATCTTGTAGATCTATTTGGAAATATCCACTAACTTCATTTCAACACAGTCAAGGTATAATTCATATTTGTGGATTTTCCTCCCCCGCCTAAGCTCAAGATCACATCTAGTATAATATCTATGATCCTCTTATCACAACCTTTACTTTGTTCTTCCACTTCTTCCATATGTTGCAAGAGCCTTGGAAACCTTTGCTATGTACTTGCAATCCCCACCAGGAGGTCACGAAAGAATGATTATAACCCAAAAAAGAGAAGCAAATACAAGAGGCTAGCTAACAACAATAATCAAGGAAGAGATATGTAAGTTACTTATCTTTTGAGGATCATAGGAAATGGTAGCTCCCTCTTGATCTTAGCCTTTTTGCATCCATCTCACAGTTTTATCATCCTTGTCCTCATCATCAACATGGTGCCATTCCTTCCTTGCATAACCTAGGGTTTCTTCTTTCAACGAAAACATTAATCTACATCTATGGTTTTATCTACAAACCCTAGGATTTTTACATTCAAGACTTCTAGCCTTCAAGGATAAATCCTAGTTACATTTTACACCCCTTACAAGTCGAATCAGGCTTTGTAATGTGCCAATTTTCCTTTTCACAACCAAATGCCCAAAAAATCATAGAGTCCCAATGCCTCCAAAAACAATCAAAGGATATTTCATCTTGATATCAGACTAAGCGAATGAGTCAAGATCATGGATCTTCCAATGAGATCTCTTCATCAAGAGGTAAATATTATAAACCCATGTCATACTTGGTCACTGCTTCAGGAGTACTAGTAAGGATATTCCTACAACTCTGTATGTTCAGCTGAACATTGATTTTGACCTCTTCAATCCAAGTAGCTCATCCTTTATCATATCAATTAGTAATAATTTAGTTCTGCAAATGACTCATCTTTCATGAAAGTACTGTTGTCTCCAAACTTGAAAGAGGACTCAACCTTTTTCATCATTATAAGCTTGTTATGTCAAACAGTGAATTTGCTCCATCACAATCTGCTTTGACAATGATCTTTATCCTTATTTCAAATACTTAACTTTCAAGATTGAACAAGAATAGGTTCCATCCTTCAAATGCTCTTGACACTAGCAATAGCCAAATGCACTGCATCTTCCACGTCCTTAACTTAACAATGTAATATTCATGACAACAATGGCATGATACTTTCATGAGCATTTCAACATCCTGCTTCTGAACAAAATGTAATATTTTCAAGGAAAAACACAGGTTTGTTATCTCACACTTCAACTTTCAACATTGACCTTATATTTCTTTGAGCCATAACCCAAATTATGATGCTGTCATTTGAAATATCAAGATGAATTTCCTAGATCAGAAGGCATATCAATATTTCTGTATGATTGAAGATCATATTGTGAGTTTCATCACTAAAATTGTAGGTGATGTGGCTCATTCAATAGCCATCATAATTATCCTTTGATGCATTCCTATGATCTGACTAAGGAGTGGATCACAACTTTGATGTAAGGATTTTCAACCAAGCATTTAAGTAGTCATTTCTTCTAGCTGAGGTCTGTAAGAATGTTGCCAAAGAAAACAATTGATCCCAAATGAGATTGTAAGAAAATTGGTAGAATATATCTTACATCCAAGCATCAAACTTCCGACTTGGGAAAAACTTTTCTGGTCTCTTTATAGGGTTGTATTTCCAGAGCTCATACTCATCTTAGAACAAATCATCACTATAATGTGCTTTCCATGGAATCTGTAACAACCGCTAATTTTTTTAATTTTATTTTTAAATGAATAATACATTCAACACACAACACTTAGTTATATATCTTGACACCATGTTGTGATGAGTAATGCATTTAACACACAACACTATCTTAACACCGTCTTGATGTGTATATTCTAGCAAATATACATTGATGTTAAATGGGTAAAAATACAGACATCGCTAGCAAAGATTTGAGCACACAAAAGCATATGGCTAATGTAACGA
Organism: Pinus taeda; assembly: GCA_000404065.3. Classification (NCBI taxonomy): domain Eukaryota; kingdom Viridiplantae; phylum Streptophyta; class Pinopsida; order Pinales; family Pinaceae; genus Pinus; species Pinus taeda. The sequence goes on from APFE030047820.1 coordinate 21,754, forward strand.
GGTAATAATTTTGTGATATATCGGTGTTGAGCTTGTTACAACTCATCAACCAGAATAAGAGGTTACAGAAAGTACACTATCAAGGGAAGAAATTTTAAATGGATTGAGATTAAGGCCTGGATGGAATTATTTTCCATCCATTCAATAGCAATGAATACCACCTAATTTAGTTTACAATATGCCATTTAAGAGAAAAGGAACTGATTTATTTTTCTGATTTTGCAAATGTGGTCAATTTGATTTCATTACAATAAGTCTACCATTTAAGTGAGTCAATGCAGTCTGAAGAAACAAAACACTAATAATATTCATTTTAGTTTATTATCTTTCAAATCTTGTTAGTTGGTTTTCATCATAATAATTGGATTGACTTCCTCAAATTCAATGGTTACTTGATCTAAAGATCTGATCTCAATTGACATGAAGATCCTAATGTATTATATTCTAGATATACATAACAAGTCCCTTTTAAAAAAAATTACCGACGCAGAAAACATTTTGTGAGCACATTGACAGAAAAATCCTTTATTATATCAGAGGTCTTATGGCTATATTTACCTCACAGTAAATTATCTAGTACATGCACAAAATGTGCTTGTTTGACTAGCGGTATCGATGCTAGATTTAGTCTATTCATACCAACTACGCAACTACTGATAATGCATGTTAAATTATGAAACAATTAGGGATAAGTGTATTAAAAATAGTAGGTTTGTGATCTTTGTGCATGAGATAGTGAGGTCAATCATAAGCCACATTATTGCTTCATTAGGCTTGAATTAAGGCCTCAAATGCCTTTTACCAATAATGCTAGATATAATATACTGATGTTAAGTGGCATCTCATGTTTAGCCTTATTTCAATACCTCTAAGCGTACCACTATCCATGCAGTATGTACTTGAAATTCATGGGGTAACCAATGATGCCTATTGAGAATCATCAGTAGCATCACATGAATTAGCTTCTGATGAGTCTAATAATAGACTATGACATTTTTGACTGCATATTGTAATGCTACCTTATGCTTCTATGGTAAAGTAGGGAAGTGAACCAAGGACCTCGCATGTACCATCCACGCTAAAGGCAATCAATTTATTTACTTGGATGATATGTCATCTAAGGGTATTGTATTGTTGGATGATAGGTCCAATTTTAGACAGTAGGGTGCATACTAAGGTTGCCTACAAAGGTTTTATCCTGTCAGTACTTATCCATACAATGGGGTGGCATATAACCAAATGGTTGAGAAGATTACCAGATACCATTTAATGTGGCAGAGTGGTAAGCATCTCACAACAAGAGAGTAAATCCCTTGTTATGACTCTTAGGGATTACAAAATGATGCATAGACAAGCCACTAAAATTCCTGATAGTTAAACCAACGTAGGAAACAAGGCACATAGCTAATCTTGTATTTCCAGGCACTATACACACCTTGAGACTCCCGTACCTCAGGCTAATATCCAGGGAAACTATGTGTTGTCATTCTTGAAGTCAATCCTTTAACTATGCCTAAGCATGCAATCCTCAGGTTTTGTAAGTGGCCCAAGGCCTCAGGTTACTCAATAGTGTGTGATTTGCGAAGGGCAATGGGACCAAACTCACAACTCTCCACCCATCAGCTGATAGTTTCCCATCTAATTTTTCCAAGTCAACTTCCAAGATAAATTTATCTCCTTAAATTTGGTCCTTTTGAGGCTAGAGAAAAAAACTAGGGCTCAGACAAAATTTTAGGGAGGAGGATTTTGGTGGTTTGAGAGCCTAAACATCAAGAGGTGGGTCTTGGATACATGACCTATCTTGGAAGTTGGCCTGTAAATGTTTTTTCTGTAGTGTTTCTAATACTTCATATCCTCTACTCCACCTTGATTTTGTTGTTGGGATTACATTGAAGTATGGGCTAGAGGAGACTACTCCAATGTAAGTGTAGGATGCCACCATTTTTACCTCCTCTTCTTTGTAGGTGACAGTAGTATTAGATGCCTCATTCTTAGACATGTTGAAAGCCTAAATATTTGATTTTTCAAGGTTGACCTGAAAGCCATAAGGATCTCTGGATTCCCAAGAAGCAAGAAACTCTTTCTCGCATTTCACGATACAGTGAATAAAATGGCATCCACTCTCCTAACGTCACAGTCTTTGAATCACTTGCGTATTATGCATGGCTCTGTCTTCCCTACGAGGATGATGAGAAAACTAGAATGGTTGGTCTATATTTCCCCTTTGCACTCAGTACTCCAACAAAATATTCCCTTGTTAATGAGATCATGCAAACAACTTGTTCTCACAGATTTTTGCTGTTACAATAAACTACAATTCTTTGTTGAAGAATTCATGTAGCTTGTGAGCTCACTCCTTTGAGATATTCTCTTATAGGACTTCCTGGAGTGACAGGTATTTCTACAGAGAAAAGTAGGAGAAGCCATAATAGTAGAACTAGTTGCCAATCCTTCTATAATCTTCATGGATGAGCCAACTTCCAGACTAGATGCCTATGTTGTAGCAATAGTTATGCGTACTGTTCGAAACATAGTCCCTATAGGTCAAACAATTTTTTGTACCATACACCGACTCAACATTGATATATTTGAATCTTTTAATGAGGTCAATTCAAAAGCTCTCATGATCAATCTATGCAATGTGAAACCAACTGCATTTTTTTATGTTTCTTTTCTTGGCTTAACAAAAGGAAAGGGGTGAAAAAGGCTAGAATAAAGTGATGTTCCACAAAACCAATAATTGCTAAATCTTCAGTTTTATTGGTTTCGTGAACTTCAACTCTTGCTCCTAAAAAGGGGTGGCCAAATCATCTACACAGGTCCTTTGGGTCATCATTCTCATAAACGCGTTGAGTATTTTGAGGTAAGGGTGATTTTTTTGTTATATTTTATAAGCTATTTAGTAAATGGTTTTGCTTACCATTATCAATCCGTGGTAGAAAGTAGTGATCTTGTATGACTCTTCTTTGATTGGTTAGGTCGTTCCAGAAGTACCACAAATTATAGAAGAATACAATCTAGTGACATGGGCACTATAAGTGAGTTCCATAGTTGTTGAGGAAAGTCTTGGTGTGGACTTTGTTGAAATCTACATAAAATCAACACTTTATGAGTATGTCTAGACGTAATTGTAGGAACTTGTTTGAGAAAGAGATTTTGCATTGCCCATAACTGATTTTGCTATTTTTTTTTGTCACTTGTAGCCTTGAAGAATAGACTGCAATTTTTTAAAACCTTTTTTGACTAATGTGTTGTTCTGCTTTCAGATGGAATCAAGCTCTTATTAAAGACCTAAGCACCCCTGCTCCCGACTTGCAAGATTTTAATTTTCCAACACAGTATGCACAACCCTTCAAAGTTCAGTGCCTAGCAGGCCTTTGGAAGCAACATTGGTCATACTAGAGGAATCCAAACTATAATGTTTTGCAGTTTTTCTTCACTACAGTGATTGTCCTACTATTTGGAACCATCTTTTGGGACCTTGGAACAAAGAGGTTGGACACTCTCTTGACAGGCATAATAGATTTATTTGCAAAACCGGTCTGGCCTCATTTTGACATTTTGTTCTCTCTATCATTAATTAGTTTATTGCCTATTACATATTTGAGTAAACAAAGTCACTTAGCATATTTAGAAATTAGTCTGACGTATGTCTTCCGAGTGAACTTGTAGTCTTTATTTCTTCCCTTGAAAACTATTTTGGGGTTCTTTGTAAGCAGAGTAAATTGTGTTTCTCTTAACGTCATTTACTTCAACTGCTCAATGTTGTCTATGTATTCTTCAATGTCATTTTACAAAGGAAAACAACAAGATATAATGAATATTATGGGATCAATATACTGTGTTGTACTTTTTCTGGGTGTTAGCAATACATTGAGTGTCCAGCCAATTATCGAGGTTGAGAAAACTGTCTTTTATAGAGAAAACGTTGCTGGAATATATTCAACAGTTCCTTATGCCCTTGGACAGGTAATATAAATGTGAATAGCTAGTCAATTATAGTTTTGTTATGAATATCAATTTCATCGACTTACCATCCTTGTTATCTATACCAGTGGCAATTGAGGTTCCCTATGTTTGATATAGTCCATAGTCTATGGCATCTTAGTCAATTCTATGATTTCATTCGAGTGGACAACTCCCAAGTTCTTGTGGTTCCTCTTCGTTATGTTCTTCACTTTTCTATAGTATACATATTATGGAATGATGATAGTAGTCTCAACCTACAAGTTATGATATTTCTACAATCGTTTAATCAGCTTTTTATTTCACATGGAATCTCTTCTGTGGTTTCATTATTCCTCAACCTGTAAGGCCATACAACTCTTGATCCATTCATCAATTTCTTCTTCTGGAAATGACTTGAATTGCAATGTTCACTGCAGTTGGAAATCCACCTATTTAGTGATCCTAATAAGGTAAATTCTCTAGTTGATTTTTGAAAACATAAAATACCTGTATGGTGGAGATGGTACTATTGGGAAACTCCTGTTTCTTGGACACACTATGATTTGTTTGCTTCACAATTGGGTGATGTAGAAACTGAGATGGAGACAGTAGATGGGAAACTAAAGGTGGGCATGGTTTTGTGCATGGTTTTGTGGACAATCCTATAGGCTCTACAATCTCTGCCTTAGGTTTTCAATCATGTTGCTATGATCCTAAAGTTCAACCACAAGGAAAATCAAGCTATTTGTGGCTTCAAAAAGGTAGGCTATAGGGAAAAACTTAGTTGGAGCAGACTGCAAGTGGATTGGCTTATAATGATGTAACTTACAATGTGCTTATAAGTGGGAAATTGGATAAAGTCAAGAAGTTGATGCAAGAAATGAAGAATATAGGCTTGAGAATTTTATATTTAACTTACAATCCTTTGATGAATGGACATAGCAAGAAAGGAAACATTATTGAAGCTTTTTGCTTCGAGAATGAGATTGCAGAAAAAGGGTAATTTTCCTACTATCTCAGCATATAATATGTTAATTCATGGGTTGTGCAAAATGGGCAAGGCAAAGAAATCATAGGATCAGTTTGATGAAATTTGGAATAGGGGTCTAATCCCAAATTTTATTTCATGCAATATAATTATTTATGGATACTGCAAGGATGGAAATATGATCAAGGCTCTGAAGTTGCGCAATGACATGTTCGCTGGAAGTCTTGTACCCATTGCAGTAAATTAGAATATGCTCAATGATGGGTAGTATGGAAAGAAAAAACATGGAAGAAGCTCATAAGATCATGATTGAAAATATTAGTACTATTTATGCTCCAACTACTATCAAATTTTTGCTAAGTTATTTGCACGGTGAAAAGTGGAAGAATATATGCTTGGACAACAAGTTTCTTTCAGTAGAGTCTCTGACTTTACCATTAATGTAAATGCTCAAGACGGTTTCTTGGAAAACTTTGTAGAAAATGTATATAATTCTTCTAATCCCATATGGAGAATGGATGAAGAAGGTTTAAAACTTTTGGAGGCTCCTAATGTAGAGGTTGGAACAGAGGCTAGACACTTTGAACTGTCTTGCGATATCCAAAATGAAGTTAGTAATATTCAATGCACACTGGAAGATGATTTTATATAGGGTTGATCTTTTTCAGATGAAAATGAATGAGGAAAGCTTCTAGAGAAAATATATGGTCTGTTTTAGACTTTAATAAGGCACAAATTCATTACATACAACCAGCTATCTAAATTAGTCTAGTATGCAATTGATGAGATTCAAAGTTTTCTACTAGAATCACCAATGGATTATGTAATAAACAATCAACTATATGCATTTGATTCTTAAACTCTCATCAACCATGGAATGTGATACAATATGTGAAATTGTACATACTTGTGGACTAGACGAATAATTAGCTCATGAAAAATGACACAAAAGATTCTTAGGAAATGGAAATCTAGGAAAACCTTATTCTTAATGATAATTTCACAATCCTTGTTTTGGATGAGACATTATTGAGGGATAAAAGTGACTAAATAAATTCATAAAACAAAAGAAACACTATAATTTTCTCAACACTCAAGCTTCACCCTAAATGAATGACAAAACAAAATGTCACAAGTCAATTTACAGTTGGTCTCTATTTTTGACACTTTATCTTATGAATGAAAACCATAGGGATGGATGCAACACAGAGAAGAAATGTCACAACATGGAATGGAAGATAATATAATGCTTGAGAAATAGTTCTACTTATTGCAAACCGTTTATGAAAATAAAATGTGAGAATCCGAGTTATGCAGAGCTTTCAAATATTGTAGAGATTTTTTTCCTTGAAGAACGAAAGAGGTTTCATCGATTCTATCTAAAGGATCAACCGACAATATTAAAGAACAACAAAAGGCATCACCTACAAATTCTTAGGTTCTCTTCTTTAGCAAAGTTTAAAATACATTTTGACACGAGTTGTACAGAAAGTGATCTTGATAATACTCCACAACTATTAAGAAACTCGTATAAGACCAAAATACTTTTTCCAAAGTGAAGCAATAATTTTTTACAAAAAAATTCCACTATGCAAGCTAATACTTAAATGACTAAGGATTGGAGGTTCAACCTCAAGGGGAGTAGATGACAGGGGAGCACCCCTTGTGTCACTGATTTTAAATAGAGAGAAAGAGAGAAGAGAAGCACAAATATATGGGGAGAATTATGACAAGCATGTTGCCATCAATGGCAAAGGTGGGAGATTGTTGAGGTGTTGTCATTAATTCCAAAGCAAGGGATAGCCATGATCAAAAGCTTGCAAGTGGGAGGCCAACATGTTTTGATTTTTGGTGTAAAAGAAAGTGGAAAGAAACAAAAACTAAAATAAAAGAAGATTTGATTTTTCACACAATAAGTGAGGCAACATTTGTGGGCTAGTCACTTATATCGACTACCAACAAAGAGTTATGCTATTATAGTAAACATTTATGAATAAAATTAATATGTTTCATTGGTTAATGGGCCTATTTATACAATCAAGATGTTTTCTTCACTAGATATTTATTTTTTTTCATATGTCATACCCTAAAAACAAGTTTATTAAACACCAAAATTGATGCATAGCTCATCTTACCTTGTGATCAAGTCAACCCTCCAAGAGACATGATAATTCAGTAAGGTATCGACCAGTGGTCAAACTTGAGGATCATAGTAGGATGATTGAAAACCTAATGTATAGATTGTAGAGCCTAAATCATTGTGGACCGAGCAATGACAACCTATAAGGAAAGAGGAACCAGAGGATGCTAGACTAGCTGAGCCAAGCATGAAGGATCTGCAAAGGGAGATCCAATCTGTCCAAATGCAACTGTACTGAAACAACCTCACTGTAAACAGAATTGAACAGAGCATTCAAGTTATGAAGAGAAGTGAAATCTCGGGCTCCAGTACGAAAGCCCCAACCCCGCTGGACTCATTATAATAATGAAACATGTCTATAAGTAGAATTTGGTTAATATGATGGTTAGCATTTACTATTTTAATATGAATTTTATAGTAATTAAAGTTGCCAATGTAGCTTGGACGGTAATGAAAACTTCTTTTAAATTTTGGACAGCGTTTGATGCAGACAGGTGGCCAACATACCTAGTTTCCTGCACGTAGGTTGAGGCCACCTACAATTTTTGTTAAAGATATACTTATTTCCAGGAAATATTAATAGAAAAATGAACCACAACAAAAAATATATATATATGGTTTTATACTTTATCAAAAATTCGCCAAGACTTCACAATGTTTTATAACTTAGTAAAAGAATCACTAAGAATTACAAATTTTTATTATTCAGTGAAGGATTTGCTAAGATCTTACAAGATTTTATAGTTTAGTGAAAGATTCACCATGATTTTATAAGATAATATAATTTGGTGAGAGATTCTCCAATTTATTTATATATACATATTATATTATATATAAAATTGCCTTCCATTTTTCCTATGTATCATGGGGATTTGCCCATATATTATACATATAAATTTAGGGGGGTTCTTAAAATTTTCCCTACTGGTCAGTACCCTAGTAGAGTCACACAGGAACACAAGCATCACTTCGCTACCAACAATCGTGGTTATTACACTAGCGGAGTTACTTCCATCACCTCTCTAGGTGGGAACCCTTTCTCTTCTTTCGCCTTATTCATTTTTCATTTTTAAAATTTTTCATTTTTCAAGGAACTGTGCATAGGTACTTATTTATTTCAAAGGCAGAAGAGGGATCACAACTTATTGAGAGGAGAAGAATTTTTTCCTTCAAATATGTATGTTATATATACCCCTAACATAATTTTTAAGTTTTTATCCCTCACTTTACTCTACTTGACTGAGCTGACAAGGGTTGACCCAAAAGGACCGATTAGAGTAGGGGGTACTAGTAAATAGTGCAAGCATTGTGTTTTCACCAAGAACTAGATGTTGATAATTGTACAAGTCCTCTTAGATTTTCTCGGCTTGTCTTGAGAACTAACACAGTTTCATGTAAGGCTAACCTATGGACACGAGCATGGAAGAAAAAGAAAGGCAAAAGGGAGAAGTATATAAAAAAAAAAACAAGTAAGAAAAGCAAGCAAGCAAGAAAACCAAACCAAGTTAGCAAGAAAACAAACATGCAAACTAGAAATCAAAGAAAAACACTACTTCTACTCCTATGTTAAAGAGTGCATGGACCTACTCACGTGAAGTGACATTTCTAATGCCACCACTGATGCATTGGATGGCCATGTTGGTGAAGGCATGATAAACAAGAAATATATACATGTTGTTGGTGTCCAGGTATGAAAAATTTATCCACCCCTTTTCCTACATTAATGTATCAATCCGGGTGCATATTCTTTTCAAGGCAACGTGCAAGGTATATGCAGGGGCAAGGTTACAGCCTATCCGCAACCAAGGGTCTGTGATTAGTAATCAAAACATTGTTGAAACAGAAATAAAAACTCAATTGCAGAACTTAAAAAGGTATTCACAATTATCTAAGAAATCTGTAACAGCAATAAGAAATAAACACAATGATAGACAATACACACAAAAAA